>BMAV01006551.1:117646-131423 GCA_019973955.1 Trichonephila inaurata madagascariensis | reverse complement strand
AAAAAAATCGAATTATAAGAGTAAACTTCGTTGAATAGAAAATGCACTTCACTATTTGGAAGTTATTTTACGACGAAAATCGTAAAATGTTTTTGGTTCCATGAAAAAGTTTGCTAATTAGAGAAATTCGTAAAACAGAGGTCCGTAAAATGTAGGTCCGACTGCCTTGTATACTTTCTTTTGCCTCACTGCACATACGCCACTAGGTGGACCGCAACTACTATTTTATAAAATGCTACTCCAGAAGCTACTATTTTATAAAATGTGGCATGCGCAACGTGAAGTTTACTTAATATTCTTTATAAAAATGTTTCTTATTTTCATATGCTCATAATTTTTAAAATTATGATTATATTTTAAACATTTTGCACTATTTTGAAACTTTATTCCTTTACAAATAATGTGTAAAGGAATCGAATAATTTCATTTCAACTGCAAAGAATTATACCTAGTCGAAAATTCCTTATACTTTCACCTCTCGAGGCAAAATTAACACCCAAAATTTCAGGAGTCAAGAGTCGGAGTTCGTCATTTTCCTTACCGACTGACTCCACAGCCCTGACCACAATAACCGTGGACAAATTCTGTAGCATACTACTTTTTCTTACAAATAAGCTGTCAAAAAATATATTGCGAGTTGAGAAATTACTCTCACCCGGGAATTTGTGTCACTCACTAAATCACATTCCATTGACGAGGCAATCATTTCAATATCCATGAAAATGTCCCCATCGGTCGGGTGAGCGTAAACAGCACTTGACCGTGCGACAGTCACCATTGCATTACTTCTCAAGGCTTAATTAACCAGAAATGTGACGCCGCGTAGCGTGCGGACACCTCACTTGATTAATGCACGCCAACCCCCTAGGCAGAATGGCGCAGCGACAGTTTGTACTGTTATTACCTAAATAAATGACAACGCGTAAACATTCAACAACTACCTACCGGCGCAATAAAAATTAATCACCCGGCTCGCCATCCATAAATAAATAAGGAATTTTTTTTAAAAAAAAAAACAAAAAATTCTGACGTCTTCATTCATTACACATTCCGAGAAGATGTGGAAGGAGGGGAAAAAAAATTATAGTGGAAATTCTTTTACGGAGAAAATTTTTTATTAAGTGTTTTGCTCGAAAAGTAAAAAAAAAAAGAGTGATTTCAATATTATCTGGAATTCAAAACTGTTTTTTTTAAGAAGTTGGATGATAAATAATGGACGACAGAGGGCGCTCGTTAATTACGTGACGGTTTCGGGAAATCACGTGACGTGCGTTTGAACGTGATTGAAAAGACATATATAAGTAGGCGGAAAAAAAAAATGATTTCTTGCGAAGTCTTGATTAATTGTTTGGAAGTCAGGGTTTTGAGGTAAAATGTATAATATCGCTAGAAAAAGGATGGGTTTTTCCTGGTTGAAGAAAAGTAAGGAGGAATTGAGATATATATGGATTCTTATTAGCACTGGCGTAGCTTTGAGGGGGCCCTGTATCAAAATTCCTTTGGGGCCCATTTTTAGATATGGGAGCCCTGTTAGAGGGATTGTAAATACACATGTTGGGGCCCCTGTAACTTGGGGGCCCCGTATCATTGATACGGCGGTAGCTACGTCCCTGCTTATTAGTAATGTGACCAGTTTTTTTACAATGAAAAGGAGAACTAAAAATTTAAGAAAATGTTACAACGTAAATATATGAAACATTTTACTAATTCAAACAAAAGTACGCGAATTACGCTTACATCCCTTTTAATTGGAAACTTAAACGAGTATTTTATCATTGAATGAATGTTTTTATGTGTCAATGTATTATTTTCTAATATATCGGAAAATTTCGGAGAAAAAATATCCTTCATCTTTACTGTAAGCACTGTAGCTAAAATATCAACATTCCATCTTAATTTCTCACTTGTCCCAACATTACCAACTGAAAAGACTCTTTCAACTGGTGCTTTAGTTTCAAAGCAGCACAACGTAAATTCAAAAAGAATGACTAAATTTTCATATGGAATGATGGGTTCATTTTTGAAATGGTTAAGTATTTCCACCCCTCTTTTATCAATTTCAGTAGGATGATTTCCCAATTGTTTCAATTTATTATAATTTAACTATACATTCAGTCTTCAAATTTCTTCAAACAGACAATTATCAACGATTTTAATATCATTCATTGCTTTTGATAATAAATCAATACAGTTTTCTATATGTGCCCAATTTACTTGTGATGAAGTCAAAAAAGACCATTGAAAACTGTTATTTCCTGTGATATTTGTTTCAAACTATTCTTCGACATATTGGAAACATGTTATGTTCATCTCTGAATACAGAGATTAACAGATCAGTTTTAAAATATTGAAAAGGAGGACACTTTTCGTGGAAGGACAGAACCTATAAAAGGAGGACAGTTGGTCACCTTATTATTAGTGAAAAGTATGGTGGAAATCGTTTAACAGAAAAGTGAAGGGGAGTGAAATATTTTTTCATGTTAAAAGAATTTTGTGTGAAAGTATACTGCAAAAAATAAAAACCATATATTGAACAAAAGTAAATTAAGGTATCCAACTACTTGCGACAACTTTAAAAAAAAAAAAAATGGAGATTTTTTTGTGGTTTTTAGATTTATTTAGTACATTTTAAGAAAAAAAGGCTAAAATTAAGAAGAGAAAAATAAATTATTACTAGTAAAATGGAAAAAAATAGGTAAAGATTGACAAAAAATTACATAAAAGTGGCACGCTCTGAACAAAAAGTTTATGAAAAAATCCTAAAATTTTTCAATTTTGATGTATTACTGCGCTCTTCCTTTTTTGAAATGACTATAAGAATAAGAGATATTTTAGTTTTTAGAAAAACTAGAGCACTTTATCTTACTGATTACATGGAATTTGCTTAAAAAATCAGTGATTATATTCACATAAAGGATTGTAATTTTGAAATGAAACAGTGGTTAATAAATCTGAAAGTCAAAACACTTCTACTGTTATACAAAACATACACACAAAATTTCAGCAAATTATTTACAAAACTTTTTGAATAATCGCTGTCCCCGTTTGAGCTTTACGAAAAAAACACATTTCCAGTAAAACGCATTCTAAAGTTTGATATCTTGTGTAAAGTTTTAGTACCTGCTTTTACTTAAACACTTGTAGTTTTTGTTCTATAGAATGCAAAATAAAAAAATTTGTATTTTTATTAAGCTAATAAGATGGCATATAAAATAAAATCATAAAAAAAAAAAAAAAAAAAAAATTAAAATTTTTTTTAAAAATAAGGATTTTAGGGTCGTCGGATACCTTAACAGGAAATTGAGGAGACTGAAATAATTTTTTTCGTGTTAAATAATTTTGTGTTAAAGGATATTGTGAAAAAAGAAGGAAAAAAAAAACATACATTCAACAAAATTAAATTAAGTTCATTAGAGTTCATTTTATTTACATAAATGTGCATATAAGCTTGTATTTACTAAAAATCAATGAAACAAAATCCTTCACAGGAACTTGATGAAATCTAATACAGAATTTTTGAAAAAAACAAGTTACAAGTTTTTGGAAAAACCAAACATTTATTGAGCTTTTGGAAAATATTCTGGTATTTTTCTTTGCACTGTCTTTTTTAGCATCAAATTGACAACAAATCGTTCAATGTCATCCATTTTGTTATTCATTTCACCATTAGAATGGGTTTCTTAATAATTGTGCATATTTTTCATAATGCTCCACACTTCGGCTAACATGGGGACAGGAGCTTCATTATTCATTTCATTTTCGTCGTCGGAATCTGAATCCATCATATTTTTTGAGCCTTGAACAAACTCCAAAATATCTTTGCCATTATTGGAGAGCTGCATACACATCACCATCATCTACTACAACGAATTCTTCCTATGATACAGTAGAGCAATTCAATAATACAGAAATTTTCTCAAAAATTTTATTAAGTGTCGGCTCAGTTTCAAAATCCTCCTTCTCCAGAAGGGAAATTTCTTCATGTTAAGAGAAAAAAAATGTATGAAAATACTTATTAGTTAGTCGGGACTGTTGTATTATTTCGTGTGAACCGATATTTCGTCTTAAGCATTTTCGTGTTAAACGTATTTCACTGTATAAGCTTATAAAACAATTATTTTTTCCTTCCATTTTATATTTCTAGAGTTCTAATACAGTAGAGTCCCAAAAACTCGGCCTAATGAGGGCCGAAGGGTGGCTGAGTTTGCGAAAGTGGTAGGTTATCGAAAATGGATTTTTAAAAAAAAATTAGTACGAGTGTTTCATCAGAAAATATTGAACAGCACTTGTGCGTATTGTTTGTTTAAGAATACCACAGAAAAATTGCTCAAATACTCGTAAACAAGAAAAATTACACATTTAATGAAGGCATTTATTACATGGAAAACGAAAAAGCATGAATGCATAGTATTCAGTAATTTACCTGATCAGACATATCTCAGAAAAATACTTTATGAAGGCAAAAAGCTGTCTATAATGAAAATTAAGTGGTTGACTTTGCAAAAATTGGCTACTTTTTTTTAAGGAAGTGCATAATGTCCTGTTCCTTTCAATACAGCCCTCCGGGTTTTGCTACTTCATCAACGAAGATGACGGAGGAACAGTAAGTCCAATATCAAAGTACCTTGAACAAAATTCTGGAGGGTGGTTCCGATAGCCTTCAGTTCCTCACTATTTGATAATTTAGGAGTTTTTACGGTGTCCTCAACGTTAACGTATTCATTATCTACCAGTACTTTTTCGGTAACAATGAAATCATGAATATACAGTCGGACTACCATTTTACAAACCTCTATTTTGCGAATTTTTTCCTAGAACTAAGAACATTTTACGATTTTCTTCGTAAGAAAGTAACCTCCAAATAGAGAAGTGCATTTTCCATTTAAAACCTTTTTTTCTCTTGGGATTCACAGAGTAAAGAAAATACACCTAAGGGGGAGGGACATTGCAAAGATGCGAGGCGTATTATGAGAATTTTTTCAAACAAAAAAACTCAAACAAGGTTAATAAATTAAGCAGTAATTAAATTTGGGGACGCATGGGCTAATATATGTTTATACTGGTAATAAAATATGCATGTTTAAAATTACTTGAAAGCTTAAAATTAGAGAGAGAGAAAAAGGTCATTACAATTCATTAATCTTAATATAAATTACTTTTTTTAAGTTGAAAATACAGAGTATTTCCGGACAACATTTTCCCCCCTTGCTTTCCTAATAGAATTCTTTTTATTGAGTAAAATGTGTGAAATAAACAGAGTATAGTGTATAGTAATTATGAATTTAAAATTTATTTTATGTGATTTTTAAAGTATATTAAAGATAAATCTCAATTTAACGAATTTTTCCACATAACGAACTTTTTTGAGATTTAGCGACTTCGTTAAATAGACTGTACATTTATATATTCTTCGGAGTTAACAATGTTTGCAAACTTTTTTTTGTAGTTATTTTTGTTTGTAATATATAAACCTCAAACTATATCCTAATTGTAGAATTTTCTACAGTTTTTGTTGATAATGCTGGCAAACACAAGAGATTAATTTTTTGCTATTATTATTTTTAATTATTCTTATAAGATCCGAAAAAAGGATAATAACGTTGTTCCAGTTTCATTTTAATGCTCTGTTATCTTAACGATTGACTAAGTCGTTCCCTACGCACAACTTACCAGCTTATAAGTATAAATCCAAATCTTATCCTTTTAAAAAAAATCGAATTTTTTTTCTACTTTAGAAGAATGAGAAGTTATAATGGCGCTAATATTGTAGAAACTAATGTTTTCATATACTTAGGGTTCAAACGAAGAATAACTGGGTGGGAAAATATTTTCTTTCAAACTCTATAATCTACAGTTAAGCAAGGATTTAAACATTTCCAAACAATATTTAGAAATTTAATTCTTCTCCAAAACACCAAGTTTTTTTTGGTTCCTTTTTAATGTCCAAAAAGTAAAAAAAATTCTTCAAAAAAAAAAACAGAAAAGATTTTCAAATACTTAAGATTTTTTTTAAAATTATGAACTAAGGAAACTGCTGCTATATCACAGCGTCAAATATATATATATATATGTATATAATAGATGGGAATAAAACAATAAAAATTATTCCACATGTAATATTTTAAAAGTAATAGCGTTTCAGAGCTGTCAAATAACTATTACTACGATTTTCAAAAGTGATATATTTAATTTGATTCCAGTTTAATAAAGCCAGATAATGTGAATGCATATTTTAATATAGTATATGAACAGAACTTCTAAAATTTATTAAGTAGCAAAAAAAGAAATGTATTTTTCAAGAATTGAAAATATAATTTCTTTTAAAAATGTCTTTACATTTCATAAAAAATATGACTAATTTTTACTGGATACAGAAAAATTAAATAAAGATTTATCGATGCAAATGTTTATTTCAGTGATAAGAATTCAGTTTTCCAAAAGTCTTTAGTTCATATTAAAATTAAGATTCTCACATATTTATATTTTTTTCATTTTTAGCTTCAAAGATAAAGAGCATGAAATAAAAAATTTTTCTCTGATTCAATGTAAAATAATTTATTAAACATTGTAATTTTGACATGAAATTTTTTTCTTCATAATGCTATCTAAAATCGGAAATTTAATGAACATTTATTCATATATAACATATTTTAGTTCAAGAAGAAAGTTATTTTCTTACCCTAAACAATATCTTACATCAAAATTAATGTCATTTTATAATAATAATTTTAACGATCAACTTTTAGAAGACATTTGATATCAACGGATTGTAAATTCTAACTGTATATAAGGTTAAAAATTGATGAAATACTTTTGTGTGCATAAATCACAAAATAAGAATAGGAAAATAGCATTAAATACAATCATTTTTCTCTTAGAATCTCCTAATTACACTAATGGGAATTCGAATAATTTTTTATGAGGGTGAATCATAGTGAACTTATACACTACAAATGATTTAATTTTACTTTACATTTTTTTCTCTTGAAAAGTTATTAATGTTTTAAAATAAAAATATAAAGCATTTTTATCTTCCTCTCGTACGTTATATAAACATTTCTATAATTATTTAAGGTACGGAAAAGAAATATTTTTTAAGCAATAAGGGCTTGTTTTAACGAAGGTAATTTTTCGAGAAGATTTCTAAAATAATTTCTTGGCAGATTTAATCTTTAAAAGCTCAATCAATAAATATTCAATACAAATGTCATTAATTTCCCTTTCTGATTGATTTTAGAATCAAATATTCTTTACGAATTGCAATACTTAATAAATAATGATTTTTCCCAGTCATTTTGTATAAGAAAATAAGAATAGAAAATTTAAAAAACCAATATGAATTATTTTCATAAATTTATTAAAATCATATCTATATTTTGATAAAAATTTGTGTATATTAACAACAATTTACAAGTTTAACAATTCATTCAAAATGAATCACACAATTACTCACACAATTATAACGATAAATGTTGAATCACAGTAATAATATAATTGTAAAATAATATAAACGACTGTGCAATGGATTCAGAAAATGAAAAATGGAGGATTTTATATGTATTAGTAACTTAAGTAATATTTAAAGTTTATTATTCTTTAATAAACATGCATAAAACTTTCATAAGGAAAGTAATATTTATTTTGTTGTGTGTGTATATATATGTAAGTCATGTCACCCTTGAAGATATTATACGTAATAAAAAAACAAAAATTGTACACAGAGAATTCGGAGACAAATTTGAAACAGAAATATATTGGAGAAGTATTTAATTTATTCTCCATTACCCTGTTATACGTATATATAACTTAGATAAAATACTATTTATTTTTAAACACAAATTATAGAATTAAAACTTTTTTCGATTTCCTACGTAGTTAAAAATTTGTTTTCCAGACTTTTGAATCTCAGAGTCTGAAAAAATTAAATTCATTTAATATACTTGCGTACTTGAAATAGTTTCAGCACTGGAAATATATTACCTTATCTTCCCTTTTGCTAAAAATGAAATATTTCCGAAAATATGACAAACGATTGGAAAAATTATTATAATTCGCTCCAAATGAATTATTTTCTTACATTCACGGGATAAAAGAATAATTGACTCAAAATAGAATTTTTTTCCCCTCACCTTATGAATGAACCAACCACTTCACAAATAAAATGAAAATATCAAATGAGTAACAAATCTATGATACAACATTTTAAATTGTATTCTATTTAATGTAATTTTCAAGTAAATTCTCCATATTGCTATAATATTTGCACTTTATTCCAAATAAGTTCAATATGACTGTTAGTTGCTAACAAGCTTAAGGCCGGAAAATTATAGCAATTAACTGACTGAAAATATTGTAAATGGGATTCACATTCAACATCATTTTCATAAGAGGTTTCAAAAAATGCATAGTAAATTCTTTATTTAAAACATTATTTTTCCTCAATTGCCTCCCAAAAATTTTTATAAAGATTGTAAGATTCACTTAACAATCCAAGTTTCACAAAAAAATTTGGGGAAAAATGGGAAAAAAAAAAAAAAAAAAAAAAAAAAAAAATGAAGGAGTTATTTATTGTGAAAATATAAAAGCAACAAACATCGAAGCTCTCACTGTCTCTAAATAATGAGAATCAAAATAAAATAATAAAGAGTTGTTATCAATACAAAAAAAATAGAACCTTCTCGAATTTCATTGAGGATTTTAATCAGCTTTAAATAAAAAAATTTCGTATTAAAATGTCCAGGCTTTTAATTTTGTGTCAATTGAATTAGCATAGGGTATAAATATAAAATTATTTTAAGAATATTATTGCAAGAAAAAATTGTTTAAATGCAATTTTTGGCAAAAAGAAAAAAAAAAAAAAAGAAGAAAGAATGTCATATTTAAAAAATATTCTCCTGTTATACAAAAATGACTTTGTAATAATAATATCTTGCTTATATATAGCTATAATTTCTGTATAGCATCTGAAAAAAAAGAGGATTTCTGAAATACACAAGTATTAGAAGCGGATTTATGTATATGTTACGTCATAGAACATCGACCAAAAAACACCGGTTATCATTTTAATTGATTCTTAACTCAGAAAATAATGGGGATTTTTCAAAAATCTTAGTTCTGGCTCTATATACAGTAGAACCTGCTTTTGTGTGGTCCTTTTTTATGCGATTCTATTTTTGTGAGATTTTTTCTGTACGATCTTTTTTATGCGATGTATGAATTTCAACGGCTTTGGTGCCACTGTAATGTTTTCTATCAATGTACCAGATGCGAACTGAGAATGTTAGGGCCCCCCTGCAAAAAGTAGGGTTTTGCCTTTAATATTTTATAAATTAGGTAAATATGTACTTGGCGTCAGTCATGCCTTGGTCCCCCTAGAGTCCCGGGGTTGCGGGGATGTACGTTACACCACTGCAATGTACATATATGCACTTCAAGACCCTCTCTTTATTTGTTATGAACAGTCTCCCGACAATGCATGTTGAGTTGCTTTCTCTCAACGCTCCAGCAGCCCGAGCTTGATTGAAGATGAAACTTTCAATGACAGTGATATTATCAATAATTTGTTAGATTATGAAGACGGACAAGAAGAACTAGGGATTATTTGAGAGCGGATAAAATATATGCAGGGATACAACTTTCCAAAAAATTGAAAACGCATTTACTTAAAATAGATACCAATTCCGAAAGCGGTATGAAATTTCAAAAAGAGCTTCAATCATGCATATCTAATTATCATGACATTTACAAGTAACTGACCCACCGATTTTGGTCGCAAAAACTTATCTCTTATTTTTTGATGCTAAAAAAATAAATCAATTGAAATTGTATCTTTAAGTGACGAAAGCGATTTTGAGCTTATTCATCACATGAATAGCAGTAAGTTATGTATGTGCATTTTGAAAACTTCTCCATGTATACAATGAGAAACTAAATGTTTTAAAATTTTTTCATGTGTTATTTAATCATTTATTTGGTCATGGAAGTACTTTCTCATAAATTTCGTAAATGATTGGCGTATTTTCTAGGTGCGACTTTTATAATGCGGTCCCTCTCCTCCGCATAAGAAAATTTTTCTGTATTACTTCGACAAATTTGTTTATTATATGTAAGAATTTATGAAATTTTTGAATATTTTTTTGTACGGTTATTTTTATGCGATCTCTATCTACTGCACAAAAACAATGTTATTTTTTATAGAAGCATTTTTCATAAAAGAGTAATATTTTTAAAGTACGTCATTTTTTCTTCGTTTTTTTTTTTTTTTTTACCAAAAAAATGCATTTACATAACGTTTCCCAGTAATATTATATTATTCCCAGCAATTTTATATGAATATTCTAATTCAACTGATACTAAATATCAAAATTAACCATTTATATGCTATTTCAAAAATAAATACTTGACTATTTTTCCTTTATATGTCAAGTAAATTGTGAGAACTTTTTGATTTTTATTGTGGGGCTCTATAAATAAAAAGCTAAAATACCGGGTGCCCGAAACAAAAACAAATAAAGATATTCTTCATTTACGGGTTTTTTTGTTCCATAAGGAAGATATTATTTTTATAATGCTATATTGCACAAATTCAACCTGCGCACCAGTAGTTGAGAGCAAAACATCGAGTCCATACGAGATTTCTGGCCACGTTCTGTGAAACATTGCAGAATCGACAATATGAATAGCCAGTTTAATTCGACTTTCCATTTCATCAATGTTACCAATTGAAGATTGGTAAACAATGGTTTTCACGTATCCTTACAAGAGAAAGCGTTATGTCTAGAGATCTAGGTGGCCATGGCATTGGACTTCCTCTTTCCATCCATGGCCCAGGGAGCTTTTTCTCACTTCCAAACTCCAGTGTGGTGGTGCCCCATTCACACTGTACATATGTTGCTGATTTAAATTCGGTAAATCCTGCTACAAGTTCTGTTTGTCCTTGAGGTGAAGCCATTTTGAAACGAAAAGGTTGTAAAAAGCGGACTTTGTACCAGCTAGTTCACATCTCATTAAACAGAAACTTTGATATTTTCTTAGTATAATATAAAAAACCATAAATGAAAATGTTTGTTCGTTTATTTGTAATTAATTTTTGAAAGTGCACATACTTTTCGGACACCCTGTACATTTTTTTATAAAATAAATTAATTTTAGAGTGCACAAAGATACTCTGAAACGAATTCAAAACGAAACGATGTATCAACTGATTTTAATTGGTATGAATATTCTATCACCACCAAGGGCCTAGCTATCGCCGTATCAGCCATATCAATGAGCCCTGAAGCCACAAAGGCCCCCAACAAGGGTAAGTAAAATATCGTAAGGGGTCCCCAAAAATGCACCAAGAAATTTTAATACAGGTTTTCAGGTGGTAGCAACGCCAATGAGCACCACATAATACATATTAAGAGGAAACATCATCTCAATCATGAAATATCCACCATTTTAAAATGAATTAATTTGGTTACCTTCCCTGTATATCCCTATAGTCATCAACTTTATTTAAACAAAATACCGAGTATTGAATAAACGCCCCTCTTGTATCCCAACCATCAAACCTCCCGTCAAACCTCCAAATTTATTGCTTACAACATAAATGAAATATTTCTTTATCGTCGACTTAATCAAAAAATCTTTATTCTGAGAAAGCTGAATTCCCAAGCACTAAATTCATCCTTTTTTCCTCATCATTATCCCATTTCCCGCTTGATGAAGATGTTGACGAGGGATTGCTTACAGGGTAGGCATAAGGGGCGGTGTCCAGTGACGGTTCTAAGGTCTTGGACGGACTTTGATGGAGAGGTCAAGCCAGCAGTAAACCGCCCATTTTTGGAGGAACTGTAGTAGCTATCCGCTTTTCTGCCATATTTTGATGAATCATGGTCTGAGTGGTGGTTAAATATACGTTGCGTTTTTAGAAACAGCTATTTCGTTATGAACACTCATCTTAATCACAGAGAAATGAGATAGTGCTTATTAATAAGGTGACGACAATTTAATATTCAAATAATTTATCATTATCCATTAGTATTTTAGGTCGTGTGCAAAATGCAGCTGTTTCAGTTTAGGAAACTAAGTCGTTTAAAGTTTGTATTTCGAGGTTTTGAAAGTAGTTTAATGGGTTAAATATGTAATATTATTTTGCATGCCTTTTTTAAATGTGCTTTTTAATGTGAATTTTGATTCAAAATGCTGAAAAATGCTAATTTTTACTTTATACTCATAAAATTCTGAATGAATAATATTTTATATGTATTGATATTGAGCGCAAAGTATTTTTTTTAATATTTATGTTTTTCTATCATTTTTCATAAATATTTACATCGCACTTTACAAGTGGAAATTTCAAATGATATTTTCATGAAGAGTTTTATTTTTTAAACTATATTTTACTATTTTTCATGCATAAAATAAAAAAGTTGAGTTAACAGAATTTTAAATTGTAAGCTGTTAATACAAAAAAAAAAAAAAAAAAATTGAAATTTTTAGTTTTGTTTTTTTTTTTAAATTGCCGAGTTGTAATTTAATTGTGAAATTTTTTAATAAATTACATATTAAAGTAATTAAATACCATTTGCTATAATTTCTATATTGCGCAATAAAAACATAATTTTTGAATATTGGGGTTTGTACATAAATTTTGGAATTCCAAAATTTATATTAAAAGCAAAAAATGAAAAAAAAATGTTTTTAAAAAATACCGAAGATCAGAGATATAAAATCTTATCTTATTTTATAAAAATGATGGGATAATTCATGCTTGCTTAAAGAGATAAAAAATATTTTATAAGGAGATTTTACAAAATTAATAATGATGTAAAAGCTATATATATTTAATTATACAAAATAATAAAATATTTTAATTCCTATTCCAGTGAAATTAATAAATAGCGAATTAGTAATAATTGGTTTATTAAGTTTTTAAGATAATTTCACTTTTTATACGAAAATACTATATATAAGTTGCGATGAGTAGCAGCGAATAAAGTTTTTTATTCGAAATTCCACCAAAATCGATACACTTATTAAATCGCTTAATCTTTATACGAAAATAATAATGAATTGAAAAAAAATGTATATAAATATTTACACTCTCTCTCTTTACGTATATGTTACCGTTAAAGTGTGAAATCCGTTATTTCAAAGAATAACTAGACATTTCATGAGATAACTAGACACACAAGTCAGTTAAAGTACACAAAATTATTGAATTTCTACCATTTAACTAGGTATTCTATAGAATAAAATGATTGCTAGATGGTTAAAGAATAAAATACGGTACTCGAAAGTTCTTTGAACCCTTTATAGCTGCTTTTGCATCACTTATAGCTGTTTGCTCGTGTAAAAAACATGCGTAATAGTACTTGTAAGAAATTTAATTATTTCAAAAATAATATGCAATGCAGTTCAGAGTGTCTTCACAGCAATCCTTATTTCTAATAAATAATGAAAAGTAAAATAAAGGTATTTCATAAAATTTAAATTAATATACACTTATATATTTTTGTTTGAAAAAGTTTACATAATATTTTTATAAAGCAATAGGCGCCCCCCCCCATGAGGCATGTTTGTATAATATTTAAAATTAAACCTATTTCTGCAACATGTTATTTTTTTTTCCTTTTCTGATTAACTAATATTAGCAATATGAGTAATAATAAATTACATTATCTACTTTTCCTTATTATTTATCAATTAATCGTCTACAATAGGGATTAAATACCTTTTTAGAGAAATTTTATCTATATATAATTAATTAAGTTATAAAATAACTTTTAAA
>BMAV01006551.1:52690-91701 GCA_019973955.1 Trichonephila inaurata madagascariensis | reverse complement strand
TCATTCCAATCCAATCCTATATCTCGAAAATCTAATTACACGTTTCTTTAATTGAAACTCGAGTTACTGCTTTTAGCACGAGTCACGGGCAATAAACTGTGGGGAAGTTATCACTGCAATCCGGTCTAATCATTAACTGCTGTCAGCAATACAAGGCGATAACCATCTGTACAACAACAAGGCACTTAATGCTACTAATACATGGCCCTCAACACATTCCTTGCTGGTAATTACACACCACCCTTCTCCCCACCAATCAGAGCGCGTAACACGAGTGAAAGAAGGGCTCTCCAGTCCTCCCCCCCTGGGGCACGACGTTTTTTGTCCATTAACCGACACCAAATCTGTTTATCCTCTCCGGTCGTTGAATCAATTGCTCTTCACTCCGGCACTAAGAGTGCAAGCAGCAGATTATATGAAACACCCCGCTGTATATATTTATATAAATATAGATATAAATCTAGGCACACGTTGCTGTGCTGAAACACATTTGAGTGGGCCCACTTCAAAAAAGCTAAAGAGTGCTTAAAAGCAGCTGTTTTTAGAAGGGGTACGATTTCTTTGTTTCAGTACCCCCTTTTTTTATTTATTATTTATTTATTATTTTTTTCTCTCTTTTCCATCCTTTAAAAAGTCTTCGCTTTTAAAGTATTGGTTTATTATGCTGAGGTGCTACTTCTGGTAATGAGTAGTTTTTGACTGGTGACAGTTACATTGATGGCTTTCAACTTGAAGAGAAAGAGCGATCGTGTTATGAGTTTTAAGAACCTTTTGGCGAGACGGACACTTGCCGGCGTTGGTAGTTGTTTTATTTATTTATTTATTTGTTTTTATTTTTATGAGGATAAGTAGGGTCGTTCAGAGTTGCTTTCGATTATATAAATGGAATTAATTTGGTGATGCATAAGCTTTTGAGATTATTTAAGATGTGGGTAAGATGTAAGTTTTTAATTTTTTTTTCTTCTTTTTTGGTGAAGAGAGATTGATTTATAGAAATTAATTAAGTTTAAGTACAAGATCCGTATAGAATCTTAATGGAATAAAATAAAATAAATGAAGTGTTATAATAATGTGAAGAATGCAAATAATGGGTATTCATTATAAGTCTAATGATTGTTTATGAATTGAATCTTTCTCTACAAGTATGCGGTAATATTAGATGCTAAGTTTCGAGCCTTTCGGAGAACATTTTTTGAAGACTTTAGTTGCGAGGAAGGGGAAAAATAATAGCCCACTTAAAAAAAGCCAGCCGTTTATTTATAAAAATTAGAAATAATTTCAAAGACATCTATAATCGCGCAGCAATTTTATTTTTTTTTTGAAAAAGCATGTTTTCAAATTTCAATGAATGCAGCATGGGGCTCATAGAGAATTTATAGCACATAAGCACTGGAGTATCTAGTCATGAGTAGGCCCTGTATCAAAATGCTTTAAGGGCCCTTTTTGAAAATAAATAAAAATAATCACATTTATAAAACTTGTTGGGAAGTGTCAAAATGGGACACATGTTGGGCTTGGAAGTCCGTATCATTGATGACCCGCAGAGTAGAGGGGGCTGCTGGAGACATTCAGATTGTTGATTGTGTAATGTTTCATAGAAAAAAAGGCAAGAAATCTGGTATAGACTCGATGCATTGCGCGCAACTAATGGTGTGCACATTGAAATCGAGCAAAAAAAAAAAAAAAAGGTAATGTTTTTTTTTATCTTTTTTATGGAACAAAAAAAAGTAAATATCTTAATTTTTTTATTTTATTTATTTATTTATTATTACATTTTGTAATTAATATTTAAAAGTGTAGCTATACATTCAGACATCCAGTATCTATTCCTAAGGGCAGTGCTTCTCAAACTTTCAATACTTGGGGCCCCAAAATTCAATAATAATTTTCATCGGGCCCCCCCCCCTCCATACAATAACAATTTATTGAATTCGATAATACGATACTTTCAAACGGGGGGATTTCAACAGTAGGGAATTTCAAACTGCATGGAAACTGGCAAAAGTTATAAGACTGTATTATTATGTGATGACCTTTGTCCATGTCTAGGCTTAGGCCTAGTATTATAAACAATCATTTAACTCATCTAGTCAAAATGCGGCCATCGGGCGAGTCGGTTTGTGCCTAGGTTTTGTGAGTCGTGTATATTTATTTGTTTCAAATTACAGTTTGAACGAGTATTTAACAATCCATGATATATACTGTCTACTTTAAAATATCTCAGGTAGGGCCTACTTTTGTATAGGGGACCAGGGCCTAAAAAAATCTTGATAGCTCTGGTTTCAGGGCCTCAAAGAGTCTTAAGACGTCCCTGTGCGAGGCATTTTCTTTCCAAATTCATCACAATATTTTAACCCTTTAACTGGTTTGCCCGTACACCGTACGGACTATTAAAAACTGGCCACAACCGGTTTGCCCGTACGCTGTGCAGACACTGATATTTTATTTTCTATCTTTGATTTACACATATTTTTAATTCTTATAGTGCGATTATTAAGAGATGCAGTTTATCCTTGGTAATTAAATACTTTTCATCTAGGTTTTTCTTTCTGGTGAAGGTGGGGATTTTTTGTTGAAAGCAGGAATTTAGATTCTTGAAAATATTCGATAAAGAACAAAGATTGGCAAGGAAATGTGTAATTTGTTGCTGGAGAAGAAATTAAAATGGAAAGTTAATAAAAAAAAAGTTGATATTATCTCTGTCCCCATTGCAATGTAAGACTTAGTATTACAACATGCTTCAAATTGTACGTGCATACATACTCACAAAATCCCCAACCGTTTAAAAAAAAACAAAGGCACGGACATGAATTTTTTTTTTTTTTTTACAATTATCAGAGAAAATCTTTTAAGATATATGAAACATTCTTCATAATATGCAGAGTGTACTTATAAAAAGCAAATATTTAGGGTTTTTTGTGTTCCACAATTCTAAAATAAATAAATAAATAAATAAAAACAGTGCAAAAACTTAAAAATTGAAAATTGAAATTTTTTTTCCCGTTTTCGCATTCCATTAAGCATAATGCTCAGTTATATGCAATACAAAAAAGTGCACCTTTTTTTGAACATTTTGGGCAAAAAAATGTGTCTTTTTTGGAACATTTTGGGCAAAAAAAAATTGGCCCCGCTTAAGGGGTTAAAAAATAGTTAATACATATTTTAAATTATTATTAATAAGGTCTGAATTATATATATTGCTATTGTTTATATAATAAAGGTGAGTCGGAGAGTAAGTTTCCCCTTTTGATTGTGGTCAGGGTTGAATGTGGAGGTCAAAACATAGAATGAGACATTAAAGATAAAACATAACTGTATTTTTCCACATAAGTACCAAGTACATTGAGACATTTGTCAAACCGCTTGATAAACTTCAAAAAGCCCACCAGAAAAAATGCAGTGCTTTGCATACGGAAGAAGCGTTTAATGGCTTGTTTGACTTCAGCATTGCTTTCAAAGCGCCTTTAGGCGAGATTTTTCAATGCCAGAAACAGATGACAGTCACTTTGTTCGAGATTAGGACTGGCGGATGGTGTAGGCGCTCCCAACCAAGAGTTGCAATATGGTTTTGCGTTGCCGTCGGCGAGTGGTCTTGCATTGTCATGCAACAACAGAACTCCAGATCTGGGAAATCCAGGTCGCTTTTACTTAAGCACCTCTTTCAATTTTGATCAGCGTGTCACAATATCGCGTAGGCGCTGTGATACCCTGGTTCCAACCTCCAAAAAGTCCACTCAAAAGTAAACGCTTCTTCTGTATGCAAAGCCCTGAGTTTTTCCTGGAAGGTTTTTTGAAGCTTATAAGGAGGTATGGCAAATGTCTCAATGTCCTTGGTACTTATGGGGGAAAATAAAGAGTTATATCTTATCTTTAATGTCTCATTCTATGTTTTGACTTTACTACACAACTTGTGAGAGGCTCGGAACTCTCTCTCGGGCACCTAGATGCATGGGAGCTAGGGAAGAAACACTCGACATGATCCAATTAATCTATTTATATACCACACAGACACAATCTCAATGCTAACCATGAAAGTGGAACAACGACGGTAAAATGCGAAGGATTAGAAGACTATCAAACTTGATCCTTACCTTAATAAAAGATATAACCTATCATCCGATTTAATCTAATATCAATTCAATCTTAGTGAACAATCGTCACTTTAAAGTTTCCTTCAAGAAATTTTTTCGCTTATATATAGCTAAGACTTCTCCAGAGAGCCTAAACTAGGATTTTTGAAAAATTCATATTATTTTTAGAGTTACTACCAACTGAAATAACTATCGGGGATTTTTTGTTAAAATTTCTCCACTCTGATGTATTAAAATATAGATAAATCCCCTTCTAAGTTATACATTTCGAAAATTCTAGCTTATCCTCTGTATAGAAGTATGGGCTATATGTAGGCAAAATGTTATTGTTATAGAAGCATTTTCTTTAAAAAGAGAATGTTTTCAAAATAGGTAATTCTATGTTCAGTTTTTTGCCAAAATAGTGCATTTAAATAATTTTTTTATTATAATAACATTCTTTAAACAATTTTATACATAAATTCTCATTTTAGTATAACTTAAGCCAAAACTGCTAAAAAATATTAAGCTATTTTAAAAAAAAAAAAAAAAAAAAAAAAACGTATCATTAAATGCAAATTTTAGGAGTGACCCCTCCCCCAACAGAAGAACCCCTTTTTTTCGAAACAAATGAAATTTCAATACAATTCGAAAGGACAGAAAGGAGCAAAAAACCAGCAAGCAAAACCAAACAACAAAAAAAAAGGCAACCCTTCTCCAGATGCCTGAAAGAGCTCAAATAAAGAGTTCTCTGACCAAAACACGAGATCAATTGCCCACTCCATCTGAAGTGTTGGCAAATAAAAAGGGTTTTGTGCGGGCAAAGAAACAACCCTTGCAGGTGATGGCCCTAACGGACAACCCGGTCCGACACCACTGAATGTCCTTAGGCGTATCGAATGATCATCGATTTTGGGCAGATGGCACTGGTTTTTACCGCGGCTTCCATTAACTATGACCACTTCCTATTCCCCACTGCTGATGTGTCCAGGGAAGTATTACATTGGACAGATCATTTGCGTGTAGATGATGAGGGTGGAATCTTTGATGGTAGGGCATTTATGAAAATAGGCGCTTCTTGCTATAAGTAAATGGGAGAAGAGGGGTGATATGAAATGCGAGTTGGTATTTTGTAATAAAATAAATTGCCGTGGGGATAATGTAGACCAGAAAGAAAGAAATGGGGAAAATGTTTAATACGAGGGTGAGTTGGAAAGTAAGTTTCCCCTGTCGACTGTGGTCAGAGTTTGTGACGGATCTATACGCGTTCCTTCAATTAATCCTCTTGGGAAATCTAAAGACCCGCCGTGTAGGGCAGCGATGCACGTTAAATCTGTCGGGAGCTGAAACGTCCTCCCATTGGTGTGGTGTGGTAGTTAGGAGAGGGGGGTGCCAGCTCAGGTGTCGTCCACGTCACTTGACCATGGTTTAAAATTACGTGGTCCATCGCCAAAAGCCCTCGTGTAGCTGAACAGTGCGACGTTAATATTCAATCAATCAATCTTGGGAAATCTTTGGGCTATCAATTCGCGTTATTCACAACCAACCATTCGGAAAAAAAGAATCGTGATATTTAAATTAACTTACTATACATAGTCGAGGTTTTCTAGCTTGAGTAGAGACAGTAGGAGAGAAGATATATACTCGAGTCAGGTGAGATTGCTACTGAAGGTGTAATCTCAACTGACTCGAGTATATATCTATGACTCGAGTATAGAAGCATTTTTCATAAAAGGAGAATGTTTTGAAAATAGGTAATTCCAAGTTGATTTTTTGCCAAAATATTGCATTTAAATAATTTTTTATAGTAATAATATTCTTCAAACAATTTTATAAATGCTTTCGAATCTAAGTGATACTAAAATCATAAACATTATCCATTTATACGCTTTTTCAAAATCACGATTCCGAACGTAGTCAGATGCCTTAAGGTTTTTAAACAAATGCAGTTTCTTAAGTGTATTCAGTTAATTAATTATGTGATGTTTCCTGAAGAGCTACAAGTCGTTTAAATAATTTTTTATTTTAATTATTTTTCTAAAATGTTTCTAATGAAATGAAATCGAATTAAATCAAAAACAAAAAAAATTTACAATTTTTTTTGTTTTTGATTTATTTCGATTTCATTTTATTAGAAACATTTTAGAAATAGCTTGCACAAAAACAACAAATTTAAAAAAAAAGAAAAGAAAATATGTTCAAGGTGACTGAAAACCATGATTTTCAAAAAAGCGCATAAATGAATAACTTTTTGATATTTAGTTTCATTTGAATTAAACTATACATATAATTTTTTTTTAATATTATTATAATAAAAAAATTACTTCAATGCAACTTTTTAGCAAAAAATGAAGACAGTATAATAAGTTCTCAATACATTCTCCGTTTATGAAAAGATACTTCTTTAATAATAATATTTTGCCTATATATAGCTAGGACTTCTGCAGAGGCTGAGCTAGAATTTTTGAAAAAATTCACACTATTTTCAGAGGAACAATTAATTGAAATAATAATGGATGTGTTTTGTTAAAATTTCCATACTCTGATATTTAAAATATAAATAAATTCACTTCTAAGTTATCCACAGTTGGACCTGTAAATAACGAAGCCTCTAAATCCACCAAAATTTCGCTATGTGGAAAATTTGTTAGATAGATTCATCCTTCATTATTCTCCCTCTCTTGGTTCCTGGAAAAAATTCGTAAAATATAGAATTGTAAGATAAAAGTTCGGAGGTATTAAAAAAATTCCCAGTTCAAGCTCTGTACAGAAATTTCAGCCATATATATGAAAAATATTATTATTATAGAAGCATTTTCCACAAAAGGAGAATGTTTAAAAATATGTCATTTTTATCTTCCTATTTTGCCCCAAAAAATACATTTATATAATTTTTTATTATAATAATATTCTTAAAATAATTTTATATGTATATTCAAATTTAACTGACACTAAATATCAAACAAATTATTCATTTATACTCTTTTTAAAAATCACGGTTCCGAACGTGACGTAGTCAATCTTCTTGAGGTATCTGACTAATTGCGACAACTTTTTTTTAAAAAAAAATGGAGATGTGAAGACTTTTTTGGGGTTTTTAGATTTACTTAGTACATTTTAAGAAAAAAAAAGGACCAAAATTAAAAAGAGAAAAATCAATTATTACTACTAAAATAGGAAAAAATGGGTAAAAATTGACAAAAAATGACATAAACGGAGCCCGCTCTGTACAAATAGTAAATGAACAAATTTTCAATTTTTCAATTTTGATGCATTACTTTGCTATTCGTTTTTGAAATGACATTCAGGTTAAGAAATATTTAAATTTTTACAAAAACTAGAGCACTTTATCTGAGTTACTATATGAAATTGCTTAAAGAAACAGTGATTATATTCACTTAAGGGACTGTAAAATTTGTAATAAAGCAGTGATTGATAAATCTGAAGGTTAAAACACTTCTACTGTTACACATAATGTACACAAAAAATATCAGCAAATTATTTCAAAAACTTTTTGAGTAATTGCTGCCCCGTTTGAGTTTTTCTAAAAAAAAAAAAAAAAACACACACACACACATACACACACATTTCGAGAAAAACGCATTTTAAAGTTTGACATCTTATGTAAAGTTATGGCATCTGCTTTTACTAAAATATTTGTAGTTTTTGTTCTAGTGAAAGGAAAATAAAAAAACTTGGTATTTTTAGAAAGTTAATAAGATGGTCTATAAAATAAAATCATAAGAAAAATTGTCAATTTTTTAAAAAAATTGTGGTTTTAGGGTAGTTGGATACCTTAATTGAGTTACGAAGCAATCCGAAAATCCAAATAAAGTTAGACTTGCATCGTGTTTTTAATTCATCACTCAATGTAAATCGTATCACTTTCACAAAACACGACATTCAAATCTATTAATCGCTATCCAATTTGGAATTAAATGTTTTTTTTTTAAAAAAAACCTAAAGGCAACTATGAAGCTATTTTCTCTTTTCTCTTTTTAAACCTTTTCATTTTGTGTATAGGAAAAAGGAGAAAAAAATTTGAAATGGGGGATGGGGGGTAGGAAAAAGGATAACATAGAAACGGTAGCTCTTCTGCTGGCTAATGATTTTCGGAAAACCGGCTTTCGAGGCAACCGTTTGATCTATGAAACAGCCCCACGGAAAGAATCAAGTCAGATGGAATCCCCCCTTTTTTGCATTGCACAAAAGCGTCACAATAATGGGAGAGAACTTTTTACACAAACAGCAGATGAAGTAACTGTTTGTTATGCCGGTGAAACCAACACCGCATACTCCCCACCCCTCCGGAGTAAGTCGCCTCATTTATAAAGCCCCCTCCACACTTCCAGAAACGAAAAGGAAAAGAAAATTTCGGGAAGATTTAAGCTTATCTCACAAAAAGTAACTGGCCTTTTAAAAACGGAGGCTTTGCATTGAAAGGCCGCCTAGTTTGAAAAATCTCCCGTTGAGCTTCTGCAGGGCGGCCGAAGCCACAAGAACGAAATTTTCCTCTTTTTAGAGAAAGTAGATTTTATATATATAAAAAAAACATCGTCAACAACAAAAAAAGGTCTTTTTTTTGGTTGCCTTTTGATTTTTTTGAAGGCACTCGCCGTTTTTGGTCTATTCACTGACTAAGTCGAAAAAGGTTCAGTATTCTGGATTCTTCCTGTACTTCTTTTCTGTTAGGCCTTAAGCGTTGTTGTTAGTTTTGGCGAAAGGGAAAAAAGGTTAAGTCTACATGAAATGCTTCGTTAGCTTCGAATACGAGTGTCGCTGTTTCGAAGTTGTTCTTTTGAGAGTTTAAATATCGACTTGGCTCCTTCTTCTGATTGGTTTGTTTTGCCATGGGACTCGGATCGGGTAACAGCTGCACAAGAGCGCAGATACGGTTTGTTATCAAAAAGATCCTTATATTGTCTCCCTTTTACCTTTTTTTCCAAGTGAAATGAATTTATAAATAGGGTGCTTAAGCGAACTGTATAGCTTTGAAGAAAAGAACAACCTTTGTGAAAAGGTATAAAGTTACGTTAAGTCTACAATTTAATCATTTTTTCCCCTCCTTTCCTTATCTCTCTTACGAATGGATCTTAAAAAAAAACAACAATCTAAGAAGCTAGAAAACGAAAACCAAGGTTCAAACATAAAAAACCCGACGTAGAAAGTTTGAACAACACTTAACCGTTTTGTATTCCGGATAATGATCTTGATTTTGGAGGGGAGTGAGAAGATAGTGCAAAACAGAATTGCAAAACAGCCTCGTTATATCAATTGTAAAGAATTTTCTTAAATAGAAAAAAAGGAAAAAGGAAAAACGAGAAATAGATATTAATGACTCAGTTAACAAGCATAGAAGAGAGACAGCTTATGTTTTTTGAAAGACGTGCTATTTCTCTTCATCCATGTCTAAATGATTTACCTTATTTTGAATTAAAATAAAATTACTTTTTTATGAATACAATACAGATTTTTTTTAGTGGGTATAAAATTTTATAGGTGATTATATTGTTACTAGATATTTTCCTGTGTGTTAATGTTAGGATCTAAATAACTCAAGAAAAATTGTGTTAAAGATTTGGTGATTCTATTGGCTATTTTAGTAAAAAAATAATAACTTAAGCATTTTCAAAAATATTGTTCAATAATTATTTGATTTACTGGATATACAGTAGATTCTTGAAAACTCGGCCTAATAGGGACCGAAGGGTAGCAAAGTTGTGAAAATGCAGGGTTATCGAAAATGGGATTAAAAAAGAATAATTACAATCTTGTATGTATTGTTTGCTTGGGAATACAACAGAAAGTAAATTGCCCAAATATTCTGAAACAAGGGAAAAGTACGTGCTTTATGAAGACATAGAGCATTTACTACATGATAATGAAAACTAATTGCATGGTATACAGTAATTTACTTGATCAGACACACCTTAGAGAAATACTTGATGAATAAGGTGACCAACCATCCTCCTTTAGGGAGGACAGTCCTCCTTTTATAGGTTCTGTCCTTCCTCGAAAAGTGTCCTCCTACTGGTTTTCCTTTTCAATATTTTAAAATTGATCTGCTAGTCTCTATTCAGATATGAACCAACATGTTTCCAATATGTCGAAGAATGGTCTGAAACAAATATCACATGAAATAACAGTTTTCAATGGTGTTTTTTGACTTCATCGCCGTAAGCTGGGCAGATATAGAAAATTGTGTTGAGTTTTTATCGAAAGAAATGCTTGATATTAAAATCGTTAACAATGGTCTGTTTGAATAAATTAGAAGACTGTGAATGTACATTTAAATTCTAATAAATTAGAACTATGGGTAAATCAGCATGCTGAAATTGATAAAAGATAGGTTTAAATACTTAACCATTTCAAAAATGAACTTTCCGTATGATAATTTAGTTATTCTCGATGAATTTACGTTGTGCTGACCAAGAACTAATGCAAAAATTGAAAGTTTTTTTCAGTTGGTAATAATGTTTGGATAAGTTGAGAAATCACACACAACAATATTGAATGTTGATACTTCAGCTGTAGCACTTACTGCAAAGCTCAATATAAAGGATATTTTTTGTTCCGAAATGTCCAATGTATTAGAAAATTATATATTGACAAAAAAACAATATTCTGTCGAAAAACAATCATTTAAGTAAATAATTAAAAGGAATGCAAGCGTAATTATCGTATTTTTATTTGAATTAATAAAATGTTTCATATATTTACGTTGTAATTTTTTCTTAAATGTTTCACGCGCGTCCTCTTTTTCATTGTAAAAAAACTGGGCACCTTATTCATGAAGGCATAAAGCTGTTTATAATAAAAATTAAGTTGTCCACTTTGCAAGGACTGACTATTGTTTTTTAATACTAGATTACGACGAAGGAATAATAAGTTCAATACCGATGCACCGTGTGGGGTACAAAATTCTGAAGGGTGGTTTTGACAGCTTTTAATTCATAATTATGTGATATTTTAGGAGTTTGAACGGTTTCCTCAACGTTAACATCTTCGACATTTTCGAGACTTTTTTTTTTATTAACTATAACAGCAGTAATAATTTCTGCATCGGAAATCTTACAAAGGTGTGACCCTGTTATCCGAACTACCGGATTTTCGAATGCCGAGTTTTCGGGACTCTACTGTATTTGTGAAACATGAACTTTATATCTTCCACTTAATATATGAAGTGAAATTTCTGAAAAAAAAATCTTGAAGATGAGTATACGATTCTAACTTTGAGATAAGTTAAAAATTTGAGAATTTAATGACACTCATATGAGTTATAGGATGCTGTTGGTATTTACATAAAGTTAATTGGCTCGATTCCATTTTAAAAATTAAAGACAACGATTACAATATGACTTGAAAGGTACTTGATAAGAACACATGAATAAGTACAAGTTTCACAATCTTAGGAAATCAGAATTAGAAAACATTATTTAATTTAACATAGCTACTTCTAGAATTTGCTTTATTTTACTCTCATTGTTCTCTCCCTCATAATATCTGTGGTATTTTTTTTTCTTGAAATGATGATTTCACTATGATAATTAACAGAAGATTGAATGACTATTATAATTTTCAAAATCACAAAATGAAAAAACTGTTTGAGAATGTTTTCAGCATGTCAGTTCTTTTTCCTTCATTTTTTGCCAAAAAAAAAAAAAAGAAAAAAAAATGCATTTAAGTAATTTTTCTAATATAATATTATTCTTAAGGTAATTTCTCTCACAATGACTGTAAATTCTCCTCAAAAATATCCATTTATATGCTTTTCCAAAATCATGTATCCGAACGAAGTCAGCCGCTTTAAATTCAATGTATTTTCAACAACTTTGAAAGTTTTTAAACTGTAGCAAAATGTGAAGAGAGGAAGAACTTTATTATTATTATTAAACTTAAGTAGATTATTCGTTCTTCTTTTTTTACTGCGACAAAGTACAAGGCACTTAAATCTTAAAAATATAAAGAAAGAAATGAATTTAGAAATAAATAAAAAGATGAATTATAAAACAAATTATGAAAATTAAAACTAACCACCGCAGTTAAATTTGTCAGAAAAATATATATATATATTCGACAATCATTTGAAATAATTAGATTCTTCAAAAAAAACACCATCAAATAAAGAAAATTTAGTCATTATCATTTAACCTCTTTAAAAAACTGAAAAAAAAATGTATCCACGTTATGAAATTTAAGCGTCAAAATACCGCTTACGGTACTTTTAGAAGAAGGGAGGGGGGAGGAAGCGCAGTCATCTGAAGATTTTATTTCATAAGAGCTTTCAAATGCAAATGCATTACTGCTTTAGAAATTCATTTTTTTATCAATGCATAACTTCTTTTGATCCCATTGAATGTAACGAAATTATTCTCAATGGATAGAGATTGAATTTTATCCAACTTAAAAGCAAATGCTTAAAGTCCAGAGTTAAATATCCCGAGCCACATGCCGCTTAAGTACTTACTCTGATTCTAGAATTGATCTCAACCACAATTCACATTTCATTATTCCCTTGCCTTTTATTTTTTTCCCTTTCCATCCCTTTTTTTCCTCCTAAAGCAGCCCATTTGTTATATGTAAACTCATCTTTTTATCTGCCTTTTGCATTCCAACTTCGGTAAAACTTTTTATTCTATATTGCGAGAGGGCATCCGAAGGAAAATGGTATGATACCCGTTTTTTCCCCCCCGGATCGCGATGAACATTTTTGCACAATTCTGGTTTGATTACCATTTTGAGCTTTCTTGGACTTCCATAATAGTCTGAGTGTGTCATTTTTGTAACCTTTTGAGTTGCATGAAGCTCAACAATGATCAAAAGTCCAGAATTTACGAAATAACAAACAATTCTGGTTTGATTACGAGGTATACATTTTGAGCTTTCTTACACTCCCATAATAGTCTGAGTATGACATTTATTTAACCTTTTGAGTTGCATAAAGCTCAACAATGATCAAAAGTTCAAAATTTAAGAAATAATCGCTTTTTTAGTTGAGGATTGATTGTATATCAGATCTATGACTTTATGCTCTAATAATTTACTGACCATACTTCACAGTAACAAATAACATAATACAATCAAAAACAATCCAGACATTTCGCGATTTAGTAATAATCAGGGGCTTAGCTACCGTCGTATCAGTGAGCTTCAGGAGCCCCAAAATGTGAAAGTAAAATATCGTAAGATGTTAAGGGGTCCCGAAGAAAGGCCCCCAAGGAATTTTGATTCAGGACTCTCTCAGGATTAACTACGCCAGTGGTGATTGTTAATTTCAAATTTTTGAATATTTAACTTAAAGATTTATATGTGGTCTATATTAATTCGCCTCTTAAACTGATTTACTTAATTTCATTAATAATTGCGTTTTCTAATATTAATGTTATTGATGTATGTTTTTTATAAGAATATGCATTGAATTGTTTAACTGGAAATGATACTGAACAGCATATTTTACGGATACCGTCAATATTTTCCCATCACAAATAATTTGCATTAAATAAATCAGGTCTTACTTTTGAAAAAGGATTACAAATTACTAAATATCTGTAAGATATGTTCATATATTCAAAAAATCTGTGAATAACAATATCTTTTATAAATTTCTTATTAAAAATAAGTATTTTTAATAAATCAATATAAATTTTTCACTTTTTAATTAAACTCTTTCAAATTTAATTATTTTTTCATGCTTAATATAAAAAAAATTGAATTGTTAAATTTAATTATTTTACTTTAAATTAACTATTGTAACTTAAATTATATTCAAGTAAATGAATTTTGAAGAACTTTGTGTTAGTTAAAGATATTGGGTATCGTAATGAATCCAGAAAATGTTCGAAAATCTATGAAGCGTTTTTAATCAAGTGCTGATATATGTATCTTGTAAATGATTTATCATACATTTTTGTTAAAAAATAGCTAATTTTGAATACTTATTTATGTTTGATGACTATTGCTCTGTATCTTTTTATACAATTAATTCTTTAACAAAACAATTGTCACGTGCAATTCAAATTAAAGTTCGTATATGAAAGTCTAATTGCGAACTCTTCTTATTCGAAGTTTTTATTTTAGTCAAAACGATAGCATATCTATGAAATTCTAAAACCTAAATTAGGTTTCTAATGAGGTAATGCAAATTCTGTACTTTCTTGAAATTGTAACCCTTAACCCGATCTAAAATATATATATAGTCGAACCTCTATATTGCGAATTTTTCTATAGAGCGAACTTTTTTCAGGAACCAAGAACATTTCACGATTTTCTTCGCAAAATAACCTCCCAATAGCGAAATGCATTTTCTATATAACGAACACTACTACCACTACTTTTTCTCTTGAGATTCATTTTTTTCCCCTCCCTATTTTAAAAGTATTTCTGGACTTTTCAAGTTATTCTCTCTTTTAACACGTTTTAGTAGTTTAGTTATAAAGTAATGTATGTTTAAAAATTACTTGGGTACTTTAAATTAGAGAGAAAATATCCTTAAAATTCATTAATTTTAATATAAAATTATTTTCTTAATGTAGAAAATACAGTATTATTCCTCGATATTCTTTTTTCTTGTTTTTTCCTGCAGTTTTTCCTTTTTTGATGGGATATATATATAAAAAATAATTAGATATAAATTTACAAAAAGGGGTGAAAAATTATTTTTTTCAATAAATAGTGCTTATGAATTTAAAATTTGTTTTAAGTGGTTTATAAAGTATATTGAAAGGTGAACCTCTATAAAACGAATTTTCCATACTACGAACTTTTTTTCAGGATTTAGCGTCTTCGTTAAATAGAGGTCCGACTGTATATATAAAACACTTATAATGTTGTAATTATAAGAGTTGTTTTTTCTCACGTTAACCACACACAAACATATCCGCCAAGTCCGTCGGAAGAGCTCAAAACTAGCCACAAGATGAAAGACCAGTGTAAGAAGATACACATCAACAAGCGGACCCTTCAGAGGTGTTTTTTTAATCGTCCTTTGTCTTACACCACTCTCCCGGGGATGTCCCACAGATATATAATTCTATCTCCCCCTTTTTTTTCAGTTCGGGCCCATTCTCCTGTGTTGCCATCTGCTGTAGAATGTGCCTGAGCCGAAAACGGCGCATTAGCCGCTGGGCCATTAAGCCCAACTGCGGGTGTAATACAGTCAAAAGGCAAAAAAGCTGCCATTTTGCGATTCACCCACCCCCCTTCTCCACGCCCCTGCTCAACCCCCTCATATTCGGCATTTTCAGACATTACCACTGTCATTCCACCGATGAATCTTTTGCCAAGTAGGGGACGATCTCGGAAAAAAAAACACAGCTTGGAAGGTATGTAACTAGAAGTGATCTGATCGTGTTCGACCCAAAATTAGGGTCTCGAAAGATCTTTTTGGTTGTTGGGGAAGAGGTGGGGGTTGGTGGACCTTTATGACTATTCAATGGTATTCCTTATGAATTATTACTTAAATATATTGTTTTATTCGTTCCTTAAATTAAATTCCGAGTTAAAACAAAGTCTCACCAAATTTGACGATTTTTTTCGTTCCATAACGACTTTATTCTAGCAAGTAGTATGCGGGTTAGTTTTCCTACAATATGCATTTCGAGTAATCCTTTTGATTGTGTTAAGGTATCCGACTACGTTCGGAACCGTGATTTTTAAAAAAAACGCATAAGTGGATAATTTTCATGATATTTAATGTCACTTAGATTAGAATACGTGTATACAATTGTTTTAAGGACATTTTGACGAGAAAAATTATTTAAATACAATATTTCGGTAAAAAATTAACTTAGAATAACCTTTTTTCGAAATGTTCCCCTTTTCTGAAAAATGCTTCTATTATAATAATATTTTTCTAGTATATAGCTCAGACCTCTGTACAGAGGCTCAACTGAGTTTTGAAAAATTCACATTATTTTCAGAGTTGCAACCCATTGAAATAATTATCGGAGTTTTTTTCTTAAAATTTCTCGCTCTGTTGTCGTAAGACACTGATAAACCCACTTCTAAGATATATATTTCAAAAATTCTAGTTGAGCCTCTGTACAGAGGTCTGAGCTATATACAGGCAAAATATTATTATAATGGAAGCATTTTTCCGCAAGGAGGGGGGTCCAGGGTCGAAAGTCTACTATTCTTGTATTATACCAGGGGTGTCCAACACGCAGCCCACGGGCCGCATGTGGCCGCCAGTACGTAAGTTGCGGCCTGCCGACTCTTTTTAAAAATTTTTTAAATATCAGGTTTTTAAAGTTTTTTCATTTTGAAATTTATTTAAGGGTCTACAATGTATTTACCTGTTAACTGTTCTTGTTTTAAAATAAATCCCATTTGATAATAAAAACGTCCTTTAGATTAAAATAGATTTATATTTTATGAAACAGTTACGTTTGATTTTACTATAATAAATTACATTTTTAATAAATTCCGAATTGTATTATGCATATCCTTTACTATGGATAGTACGTAATTCTCTTTGCGTGCGACTTTCATTTCTCCTTCTCCTTTCCTGAGTGCCCAAAAAGCAAGAAGCAGTCGGAGATGTTTTTTAAAATTTAAAAAAAATTATTCAGGACGGTTAAGATAAAAGGCAATGTATACTTAATCGCTGGAGAATGACAGCACAATCAAATTTCAACAATGCGTAACGAAAGATCAATTCAAAAGGAACTTCGTAATTTTCAAGAAAATGGCAAAACTGTAATATTTTAAACATTATTTGATCATTTTATTTTATTATATTATATAAACATTATTGTATTATCTATGTCTGTATACATGAAAAATAATGAAACAATAATAATAATTCATTTCGTTTTAAATTTTAACTCCAATAAATGTTTTTTTGTTTTGTTTCGAAATCTGATATAAAGGTACATATTTTTATATGCGGCCCGCGAGATTATAATGTTTTTCCGAAGTGTCCCGCAAGGTCATTTGGTGTTGGATACCCCTGTACTATTTTATTGAAGATTTTTTTTTCTAATTTTTATTAATGCTTTGGCTGAGCGAAACGTTTATATACGTCGGTGGCACATAAGAGGTTAAAATCATATATTGTAGCTTTAGTATTATTGAATTCATATCAATGTTATTGTATGGAGGGGGGGGCGATGAAAATGATGATTGAATAGTTAGTCACGTATATTGAAAGTTTGAGAAGTTTTTATTCTAATTATATAAAATAAACTGTATAATAATAATAATAAATAAATAAAATAAAATATTTATGCAAAAATTATATGCCGTGAAAAAATTTTAATGAATGTTTAATATTAAATGAGTAATTTACAAATTTCGAGAAGTAGTAATGAAAGGCAATTCTTGGAAATTCAGAATATTAACGAAGATTTGTAATTCAAAAAATAAAGTTTTATTTCTTATTTTAGATATTCTTTTCGATATGGCTAAATTATCATAAGAATAGTTCTTCAAAATTTCTTTTCAATATAAATACATTTATGGGTGCCGTTTTATTTTTAACCCCTGCTTTTCTAAAAAAGACGCTGTTGAAAATCGGGTGCGGCTTAGAATCTAAGGCGGAAAAATTCATTAGGTGGGGGGAAATTGAACTTGATGTTGACGATTGGAGCAATTACAAATTCATGTACGTATTTAAAAGTTTTGAATACCTGTAAAATAAAAATGAATTATCCACTTCTTATAAGTTCTCATTTTAAATTTTGTTTAATTTCGTAAATATCGGATACCGACAAACCTTTTTGCACTTTTTTTTATTTTTTCACAAAAACGGGTTGAGAGTTAGAGGAACAGCCAAAATCGAAAGCGGCTTAAATTCAAATAAATATGGTAAATCAATTTAAAAAACGTTAAAATAATTTTTAATATTGGTATATATTTTAGATTTTTTATTTAAAATATCTTTTTGGGAAAACCAAAAATCTTTTTAAATAAAATGACATTATTTTTTAAGCCCCACATGCAATACAATTATTATGTGGTTATTATTACTGCAATTATAAAACATTGGCATAATACTAAAAATTAATAATAATTCCTTATTGCGCTGCGACAGTTTCATCACGTGATATAATTGTTGCATTAAAAGGAATTGTACATTATTAGACTATTCGCTGTGCGTTCTAATTCTCCTCTCATTATTTTTTACAATGCTCTCTAATTTTATTACAGTACCTTAATTATCGAATTACAATTAATTAAAATTTATAATCCATTATTGCATTACAATTAATTAGACTTTATAATCCATTACTGCATTACAATTAATTAACTTTATAATCCAATGTACAGTTTTTTGCTGCAAGTAATTTTTGTTCAATATGTTTGTACAGAATTAGTGATGTATAACGTTTCTGTTGGTTGTGAGTTATGATAGAATTTTGTACAAGTTAGAATACATTTTTTTATGTTCTCTCACAGAGAATATTTTTTTTTAATTTAGGGTGCTAGAACTGTATTCACATGTAAGCTGTGACTTCTATATCTTAATCATAATAACACAAAATATATGTTCCTAAAAGAGAAAGTATTTACAAATTTTGTATGCTGAAGAATTTTTCCACAAATCTTTTACTGTAAGAAAATAGATTTTTTGGATGGAGACATTAATCTTGCTTTTTTTCTTTTTTTTTAAAGAGAGAATTAACGTACTTATGCTATTTAAAATGACAAATTTAAAATATTTATACAAAAATTAAATGTTAATATTAATATTAATATTTTTCGAAGTATATACTTCTTCATGCTTTTACTACAATCGTAGTCATTTTAATCGTAATCGTATTTTTTCTACTTGCGTTCGGAGACAAATTTTCTAAAATGCCATGCTATTAGTGATTTTATGTTATTTTGTTGGTGATTATGACTTAAATTAATGAAAACTCCTATCAGAAACTTATTTGACAATTTAAATTTTTTTAAATGAGGTATCTAAAATCTATCTCTATTTTTTTAAATGAGGTAAAATCTAAAATATATGTACAATTATCAAAAAGTTATGGCTCTTTGCACATTTTCTTATAGAAAATTTTATATAATGCATGGTGTTCTTAACAATAAACTGTTGAAAATAAATAAAAGAATCTATTGATGTTTAGAGCTAAATCCTCAGTTCTCATTGCCTCTCCTATCATACTTTAAATAACATTATACAAAATACAAAGAAATCACATTCATAAATTTTAGAGATATCAGATTTTAAGTAACATAACTTTGACAAAAAATATACGATCTTTATAAAAGGTATTTAATGTTTTGATTCTTATTTTACCAAAATTATACTTAATCTCATATATTTAAAATTCACCACTTTTTAAGCATAGGCCTTTTTCGTTCTCTTTCTTTTTAAATTTTTTTTTTCCTTCTGACGGCTCGATTTTTTTTCCTACATAAAATGGCACGCATAAAAAAAAATTTGAATTTCAGCCAAACATTGATTCAGAAACGTAGACAGATACCTTAAGCGAATATGATTAAAAACTCCATTTCTAACTTACATTATTTTTAGTCTAGTGATTTTCTTTAAAAACAAAAGCCAACTAGCTATTATTACAATGTTTCGTTTCTAACGACATGAAAAAGTTGAAATCGTTTCCGATATTAAAACTAATTCAGCAATCAATCGTATTTAAAAAATATTTTACGCGAACAAAACATTGACGATATGATTACGACATTAAGTGTTTTGGATGAATAAGCCCTGATTGATTAGGTTTTTTTTAATGAGCAAAAAAGCAAAAATATATAAGTATACAAGAACAAAAGAAAATCAGTCGTCTTCACAAATCTATACCATTCTCACTTCGTTAAGTTTATTTACCCCTTCTACATTATATCCTTTCTGAACGTCATTAACAAACGAAGCCAGCAATCCATTAACTCTACTGTTGCGTTATTAATGCATTATGAATACGGTCCCCTTTTTAAAGAGTTCCAATCGTTTCTTTTCATCGCCCTCCCGCTTCCATATTTCCAAAAAGCGAAATAAAAATCTTAATTTCAAGCGGAAAAAAATTTTTTTTTCTTTTTTTGTCATTTGTCCTTTTCTTTTGTAACCGTCATTAAATAGATACTTAAGGCCGCGATTGGAGTTTCCGAGTCCATTTTTCAAAAATATTTATATTCCACGAAAGCTGTTACAGTCGCATTAGATTTTAAATGCTTCATTTAAATAATCAAAAGTCCCCGTCGCTCTCCATCCCCGTTTCCCTACTTTGTGTATTTATTTATTTTATTAGATTCACGGATTTTTAAATGAGAGGCAACAGCAAATGACTCGTTTGGATGCAAAGTGAAGCAAGCGAGAAATTTGCATTTTTAATGCTCTCTTGGTAGCTTTTTTTTCCAGTTTGACAATTTTTTTTAATGTTGCTCATTTTGTGAATGATAGTTTCAAGATACTGCTATTCTTGTTTGTTCAGTATTTGATGCAGTAAATATTGTTGCATTGATGGCAAAAAGTAATTCGTTATAATGTGATATAATTCAATGCTTCAAATAAAACTCATTGTTTTGGTTTCATTTTCCATTTTTGCCATTTGATTCTCACAAATATGACAGCATTGTTGAATCTTGGGCTCCAGTTCTGCCATTGAAGACAGCCGTGAAAAGGGGTTGATGCACATTAAATTTGTCGTTGGCGCAAAGACCTAACATTGGCAAAGTTTGGAAGTAAGAAGAGTTGTGTACCAGTTCAGGTGTCGACTTCGTCACTTGACCACTGTTCAAAATTACTGGGTCCTTCGTCAATATCCCTCACGTTTCTATAGAAAGAGACGTTAATAAATACTCATTCTAAACCAAACACAGTGTTGCAACAACCCATGAGGGCCAAGGCCTACTGCGCCCATCTCAGTTTTCACGTACTAGAGCATTGAGGTGCATAAGCGGATGTTCTGGTCAGGACGTCAGTTTGATGTGGTTACTATTTTGTATTTTATTTTATTTATTTATTATTATTATTATTATTTTGAAACGGTTGTAGTGTAACAAAAATTGATTAGTGAAAAGAACATGCTAGAAAACAAAAAGGAAACAAATATATTGCAAAATAATTTGTTATAAGCTTCAAGAGAGTTACAAGAGAAATTTACTTCGTTAAACAATTAAATATTTATAAAGCCCGATTATTTATTTTGAAAGCAAAATTGAGATTCACTTTGTAAATTGAAGTAAAATTTGTGAATTGTGATAATTGGAAGAAATGTAATAAAACAACTTTAATACAAAAACGAAAAAGAGAGAAAGAGGTTTTAAAAGAATTTTAATAAGATCCATGTCCAAAAGTTTTTAATAAAGAAGAAAACGACTTTCAGTTGTGATTTTTGGAATACGACCAGAAAAGAGTGAATCGAAATAAATAAAAATGGAAAATAACATTCATTATATTAGAGTTAAAAGCGTTAGAGTTGGCAAGAGAAGTTAAATACTGGTAAATTGCTGATAAACTTCATATTGTTTTAATTATATTTATTTTAATTCTTATAAACTATGATTAAAAGTTGTCTGCATCTTTAAATAAATGATAAATAAATGTATATCTTTGTAGTTTTAAGACTATAAGCTTAAAACTTGACGTGATAACTTTTCAAAAGATCAACGGCTGAAATAATTTAAACTTCATTTCCAATAAACTAGTTATGTTATTCATATAAGTGCGCGTGTGTGCTCGCCGCGCTTCAAATAAGATTACTCGTTGTTACCAAATCAGTTTTGAAAAAGAAATAGTATAGTATTGTTGTCTTTGAACGGGAATTAATTTTTAATTTTCAAAAGTATATTAACATTGTTAATGTTCTCATTGTTTTAAAATAAAATTTATGTAAACATTTACCTATGAATACGTCAGTCTATAGGTAAAAGAATACTTGGCGCACCATGAAACAATTTCTCAATCTCAACTTTACAAGATTAATTTTTCGTCTGCAAAGTATAAAACATTTTTTGTAAATTAATTATGGATGAAAGCAAGCAAGAATAGCAACACAAACAAACAAGGAAGCTTACACATGTATACGCTTTTACCGCGCATATTCCGTTTTGCAGATTTCCATTTGAGCGGTGCTAATCAAAAAGTGCTTCAGCATAACCAAAAAATCCGAGAAAAAATAAAATGATAATTTTTATAAGTGCGTTCCATCTAAATGCCATTCATTACATCTGGGAGAATTAATACAAAGGCGCACGTCAGGTGCGTATATTTCAAGCCTGTGACTGCACAAAAGTAAATATATAAAACTCCCAAAACACTTGCTAGTTTTTTAATAATTATTAATCCTAATAATAAGTAAATAAAATTACAAGGCACTGCATCTCAATTTCATTTTTTTGTTTTAAAAGAGGGCAAGTTGAAAAAAATATTTCATAAAATTTGAAACCTACTAGAAGAGAAGCATGCCTTGCTGAGCGAAATTCTAATTCTACCTCTCCTAATCCTTAAAAAACACCAAAATTATTATTGCAGTTATTTATTCACTTTTTATTTGGTGCATTGAAAACTGGAAAAGAAAGACTGAGAGTAATTATCATTCAACGGGGCAACACACAAAAAAAATATTTGCGTTGAAACTGATGTATTGCCGTGAAAGAAACACGCACTTCTTTTGAAAACAGATGCTTATGGAAGAAATAGTAGCTGTTTAAAGTTCTCATTTACAAGTTAATTACCGAAATAATTACCACTTTTTTACCATGTTATCCTCTTTTTTCGAGTATTTGACAGAAATGAAAGAAAACAATAAACGCAAAATTCCAATTACGCTCGGGTTGATAATTAGCGCTGTTTTTAAAATGGAGATCAGATGGAACTTTTTTCTAAATGTTTCTTACGCTTACAACCGACTGGGTGTATAGTATAATGGAGGAAGTAAAATGAAAAAAAGTAGATTTTTGAGGTTATTTTTATTTTGTTATTCTTAAGGAAATATTTAGTTTTAGTGTTTTCTAAGGTTTCGGCGTAAATTTTATATCGAGCTATCATTTATTCATCTCTGTTATTTATTAAATATCTAAAATACAGTCGAACCTCTATATAACGTACCTCTATGTAACGAACCTCTATATTACGAATTTTTCCATATAACGAACTTTTTCCTGGAACCAAGAACATTTCACGATTTCCTTCGTAAAATAATCTCTCTATAGAGAAGTGCATTTTCTATATAACGAACTTTTTCTTTTGTGATTCAATTTTTTTTTCTCCCTATTTTTAAAAGTATTTCTAAGCATTTAAAATTATTTTCTCTTTAACACATTTTCTGGTGGTCATAAATCTTGAACTGGTTTCATTAGATCCTAACTCGTCGAGAACAATAGAGTTCTGGACGTTTCATCCAAAAAGTGCAACATTTAATCCCCATTGCCCAATTCACTAGAGGCATATTCGATATCCTCTTTCGCCCTCAGTGGAGTTGTCCCGTGTTCTAATTATAAAATAATGTATATTTTATATTACTTGTATTCTTTAAATTATAAATGTCCCTAAAATTCATTAATTTTAGTATAAAATTATTTTCTTAATATTGAAAGTTCAGTGAATTCTTCGACATTCTTTTTTCTTGCTTTCCTTGCAGTTTTTCTTTTTTGATGGGTAAGATATATAAAATAAACATATATTAATTTTTTAAAAAGTGTGAATAATTACTTTTTTAAAATATAATGTTTATGAATTTAAAATTTGTTTTATGTGGTTTATATAAAGAAAATTGAAAGAGATGAACCTCTATATAACGAATTTCCCATACAATGAACTTTTCTCCGGGATTAAAGCGGGAAATTTGATTCACGTTATTTGGAAATCCGACTGTATAATAATTTTTTATGAAATAAAAGGTTGCTGTTTTTATATATCATTATTTTTGTGTGATAAATATTGATATAGAATTTTTAATCTGAAAGGAATAATAATTATTTATAGAACTATTGTTAAAGATGTAACTTTATGTATTAACCTTTGTTCTTGCAATTTTTTCTGATATTGTTATGTTTAAATGTGGGTCAATAAATAAATACCAAGCTTGCTTGGGGACTTAAACACTCGGGGCTCGCTTCAGACTGACCACCTAATCGGGGCATCTACTCATGCACCTCAGCGCCGAATGGTCACGTATACTGGGATGGGCACAGTAGGCCCTGGCCCTCATGGACTATTGCTTCACTGAATTTAAGTTCATGTTGAAATATTTTTGGAAATAAGAGGGATTTATAAAGAGAAATTTTCATTTAGCTTTTTACCTAAAACTCATTTGATTTTTAAATGACGGTCTAATAATTTAACAAATTGCTTATATAAATACCATCTCAAGAATAAAAATACATAACTAGAGCCAAACATAAATGCTATTTTACAACTACCAACTCTGTGCAAAAAAAGTATACCCAACTCTTTTTTTTATATGGAAAATACATTTCTTAGAAAACAATGCAAAAAAAAATCGTATAAAAAATGCATGCGACATATGGTAAATTTGGGGATATGCGCCACAATTTTAAATAGTGTAAGAGGAAAAGTCTCTAAATATATATATATATATATTCCTAGAAAACCGGGCAAAAAAAACTAATAATAAAATTCTTGTTAAATTTTTATATATAAAAAAAAATCATTTTTATTAGAAAAAAAATTAAATTAGTGTACCGTGAAAATTCTGTCTATAAGTACATACAACATATAAAAATTAAAATTAAAATTAGGAATAAAACTCTACTAACAGCTATTCATCGCTACTTGATAGCAAACGTGCACGTTTATTACGAACGGGTTAAAAAATGCTATAATTGGTAGATGTGTCAGATATGTCAGCGCAAATGTCAGTTTTGATTCAAATGAAGAACTTCATTCGTTATTAACGGCCACTGTTGGCTTTGTGCTGTTACAAAGTCTTATTAGCAGCTGTCTTTTTGGTTCTTGATTATATAATGTTTGATATCCTTCTAAGCATGATTACGTAGAAATTTCTATGCATGTTCTATATCAGGATTATGAGTTATGAAATGTTTATCTATATTTGAAGTAAATTTGAAGCCCTAGCGAGTTAATAGCTGAACTTCACCTTTGACTTCGCCAATATTGACTTCTTTTTTACGATAAACTGTCATAAACTCGTTCAAATTTTCTTGATGCAAAGACACAAGTCCCCAAAAATGTCTTTAAAATTCTTGCTAGAACAAAAAATTTGGGGGAAAAAAACTCGTTATAAATAGGCTAAATTTATGTGACGTCATAGTCACATGATAATGATAACCAAAGGTTTCTAGCCAATCAATTCAAAAACTCATTTGACGTCATAGTCACACAATTAAAGCTGTCTTGTGTTTCCAGCTAACCAGTTCATGCGCTTTGGTGTTGCCAACTTCTGCTCTTAGAAATTTTCTCTTGAAAAGTACATATGTATACAAAATGACTTTATTTAAAAGTACATGCATAAAATATGATTTTTTTTAAAATTTAAATTCTTTTTGAAAAAAAATTTTTTATAACATTTTAATATCTTTACCCAATTATGAAATTTGAAATTTTATCTAAGCTTTACAAGTAGAACAGCAAGTACAATTAGTTTGATGTCCATTTTCAATTCAACGGAGAACACGAGTTTGTCTTTATCATATGACCTTCCAGAATTGAGCCCATTCGTGTATCGTGTTTTTTTAAAACCATGTAAAAAAGGGTTGGGTTTAGTTATGTTTTTATCAATCCAGTACGAAGCAACCTACACACGTTATTGCCGTAACTATTAATGTAATTAAGTTAAATACTTTCTTATTCTGTGCACTAGCTGTTTTGATTTATTCATAATTTAACAAAAAAAATCCATAAAAAGACATTTTTTTTACGATATCTCTTAAGAGAAACATAGTTGCATTTATTAAGAGTACGAAGCGAAAAAAGAATTTTTATTCAAAGTAAAAAAATGAAATTGCCTTATTATTTAAAAAGAAATGCCATTGAAGGAAAATAATAAATAGTCTTACAATAATAAATCAACCTTATTAAATGTTTCATTTTCAGCCGATAGATGTGGAATCTCGAAATAAAAAATGATTAATAGTCCTCTTTTTCTTTCTCCCCATATTCTTTTCCAACTAACTTTATCACTGAATAAAATTCCATTTTTAGCTTTATAACCAATTTGTTTCAAATACTCTCTGTTATAAAAACAAAGTAAAACGAACAAGTAGCAAATTGTTCGTATGGAGAGGATCAAAACATATATGTATTGTACCTTCTAATCTCTCATTATAATTTACTCTCGTGCCAATGTAATCTAAAAATGATTCAAATTATTTCGTAGAATATTTTTAAAATATGTTATAATTTAGTACTCTTCATTTGTGTAAAGGTTTTAATACAATATCTCTTAATAAATATTGATGAAAATATTCATTTATGAATGGCATTATACAGTGTGCCTCCTAAGGGATGGGCTAAAGATTAAGTTTGGATTTTATTGAGTAAATATACCTAATTACAAACAAAACGAATTCGTTACAACTCGACCGCAGTTCAGTATTGCAAAATCAGTCGCCAACAGCCCTCGCGTTCTTTTTATATATGACGTTAATAAAAAATATCAATCGACAGACTGAATAAAAATAAATAAATAGAAGTAATGATAATTCAAGCTTGCGCGAACAAATATAACTTTTTATTCAGATTTTCGAAATTTCTTCTAGTATTCAGATTCAAAAATTAGATCATATATAAGACCTCGATAAACTTAAGATATCAAACGTGTCTCTTAACAAAAATACATAAGTATTAAAAAATATTTTTTTATTAAACAAAAGTTACTCTATTCGCTTTCATTCATTGTCATATGAAAGCAATGATTTTAATTTTATTTCATCTAGGATTTAATTTTTCATGACTACAAAAACTTTTTCTGAACTTTGAAAAGACCAAAAATAGTTTTTCTTTGTAGAGAGAAGCAAAGATAGTATACTGTATTTGAGCCGAACTTGGCGCAGTCCCAATATATATATATATATATATATATATATATATATAGGTCAATTCTCTACTAACAAGAGATCACATCAAACAATAAACTCGACAAACACATAGACAACAGGAGAAAATCATACAATGAAGGACAAAAAAAGAGTAATCGAGATAATAAATATAAAATGGATGCTGCAGTGCCATGAACAATTAAATTTTACGTATTATATACTTAGAGTTATAACCAATCGGAAAAAAATCAAGGGCTTTTGGGGGCGTCGGACCCAGGACCCCCTTGTCTGCGCCACTGTCACCTATTTAGTTTAATGCGTATCACATTTTTGTGATGCAATTGAATTAAATAAATATTTTTCCTCCAATGGAGCTGCGTATTGGTATTTTTTACCTTTGCAGACCTAGTTCATTCCCCAGGAACCTGGTATCACTTTTTATTTCGGCACCATATAGGTGATACCAACTGCCGCAAGAAATTTTGACGCCCAGTTTCCTCCCCAGAGGGAGCACCTGAGCTCTGACGATGCGAAATTGAACTTAGGAATTTAATTTTGCCGAGGATACCCAAGCCAAATGGGCACTCCAAGGGATTTTTTACATGCCGCGTAATCATACGACATGGCTGCTGTCGATTTTCTGTATCATGAAAATCCACCAACTCGGGCGGAGTCGAACCGGCAACCTTGGGTGCAGAAGGCCAGTGAACAAACCAACTACGCCACCCAGTCGGCATTAAACAAATCTACACAAATAAATAAAATTGAAGTGACTTTTTGAAGTAAATTTTGAAATTAACAGCTTTTTTACAAAATGCATTTAAAAGTATATGCATTTAAAAATGCAAATAAAACGTATACGGAACTCAATTACGTAAACGTTTAAGTTCAGAAAAAAGAATTTTTAAATCAATTGGCACTAATGATAAACATTCGCGAGATGTATTCTTATTCTTATTACTTATTTCAGTTTTTTTTTCTTCCGTCCTGTAATAGTATATTATTGTGCTTTCTCACGTGTTTTATGGTATTCAGTAAGTATAATTTTGGGTAATAATAAAGTATATTTGAACAAATGTAAGCAAATACTAGAATAAAAAAAACTACTATTAATCTATAATTAATATTGATCCAAATAATTATAATGATAGTACTATAACTAATATTGATCGAAATACTGATATTGATAATACAATAACTGACATTGATCCAAATTGAATTGACACACTGTTCCAAAAACTACATATTGTTATGTATTTTTCTTAAGATTTTTATTCATATATTTTACATCTAAATAAAACTAAAATAAACATTTATGCACTAATATTTACTCTTAGCAGCCTTATGGTTCCGTAAATGTAAGAAAATTTCTAGCAGCAACTTTCTGTCATTGTTCTGGGTGGGTCCTAAGGTACAGAATAAATTGGAGAGAGCCAAAAATTTCGCATTTACTGTGATATGAAAAACTTTGAGAAAGAATTTCTTACTTGAATATACAAGACTATCATCCTCGTTCCTTAGTAGTTTTCTTAATATTAAGTTGACAAAAGTCAAAAACCTGTCGTGCTATTTTAGTAATGAATTCTTCAATCAAAAGCAGTGAAATCAAAAAAATCCAGGTTTTATAAGTGTAATCATAAAACTGTTTTTGTTTTGTTTTTAAGTGTTCTTGTAACTACAATAAATCGAATATTTGAATTTTCCAGGTCCCAACTCGAGCCTACCCGGCGTAACAGTGTCGGGAATCGGCTTCAACGGGCTGGGCATCCCCACCTCCGGGGTGACGTTCCCCTTGCCGGCCACCTTCCCTTGGGCGGCGGCTGCGAGGGGTAAGCCCCGCCGGGGTATGATGCGCAGAGCTGTCTTCAGCGACGCACAGAGGCAGGGGCTAGAGAAGAGGTTCCAGATACAAAAGTACATCAGCAAACCTGATAGGAAGAAACTGGCAGAGAAACTGGGGCTCAAAGACTCACAGGTGAGACCCTCGCTTTTTGTTCCTTTTTTGAACGATTGAGAGAAATGAAAATGTAAAGCGGTAAGAGCACAAGTTGCGAAACCCAAGAAGAGTTTTCCACGGGATTCAGCTCCTCCCTTAAAAATGTTGATTTTTTTTTCATTTTATGTAGAGGTAATGTCTGATTGCTTCCCAGATTCACAGGAGGGGGGAGGTATATTGGAAGGATTTATAAGAAATAACATTAATACTGGTGTAAACCACTGCTGCCGTGAGACAGAAATTATCAAAGTTTTTTTTTTTTTTTAAACTGTAAGATTTTTTTTATTGATTGAAGGAATTTTTTTGTTGTATTATTTATTTATTTTTTTATTTCCTATAGCAGTGCTTCTCAAACTTTTAATATTTGCGACCCAATATTCAATCATAATTTTCATCGCGCCCCTCTTCCATACTTTAACAATGTATTGAATTCAATAATACTATACTTTGAAGCTAAACCCCTACAGTACAACTTTAAGGGCCACCGGCGTATATATACGTATCGCTCAGTCAGTGTTTTAATTGCCCCGGACGTATATATACGTCTTTCGGAAGAACAATCTTTTCTTCGCATTGCTATCCATAAAATTATTCCGAAGGCTTTAGAATGCAAAAAAATACATTGACCGTGTTTGGAAGGATTTACTTATTTCAGAGAATTTTTATTTATCTATTCCCCCGATATACCTCATTCACTCGCCTACGTTTTAAACAGTGGCAAAGGGGACCGAATCGCGTAATTTTAATCAGCATTTAAGGGATTAACTATAAACCGTATAAATTATCAAGATAAGTGTTAATTTTTGTTTTTAATTTTATATATGCCAAGCCTATGTGGTCACTGCTAATTATTAAACTTATTTTTAACTTAGTATTGTTAAATTAATTATAAAATACATTGTACAGTACTGATCTATTTCTAAGTGTATTATATCAGTATAAATATGTGTTTCCTTTTATTATGTCAGAATGTATTTTGTTTGCTTTCAGTAAATTAATAATTTTTTTAAATAATCTTTTGTTTTTGACTTTTCAATATGCTCGCGCCTCCCTTGAAGGGATATCACGCCCACCTAGGGGGAGCGCCTCACAGTCTGAGGAACACTGCCCTATAGTAATACAAGCAATTATTGATATAAATTCTAAAACGTTGCAACTACAACTTGCCCAAAGGATCTTAAATACTTTTTATTTTAAACATTCAATTACATATATGCATTTAAAACTAAATTAAATCCATGATTCGATTCTAGAATAATATATGCATAAAATCAAATGCGGTAAAATTTTTAAAATTCATTTATAGTTAACGAATTTATTTACAAACAATTGTAAATGAGTTGTGTTTTATTATAAATTAAGGGGGTTCGCCCATGTGATGGGTTCAAACAATTTTTTGTTTCATTAATTGCTTTCTTAACATGTCTAGAATACGGAGGTAAAGTGACTTTTGAAATTCGAAGTCGTTATAAAGAAGCAGGTGTTCGTAACGCTAAATTAAGATTTTCATTGTTTTAATCGGACTTGGAAACTTTAAACACATTTTTCTCAAAACTATGTTTTTCAAACTTTCCTCCATCCTATCTCAAGAATAGGGGTGACCTAATGACTTCAAACTTATAATACAAACTCAGCACAAATATACGCACCAAATGAACTACGATCATTCCAAAATTCAAAATATTTCTATTTTTTATAACAAAAACATAACAAAAAAACCCCATGAAATTCGAAACTTTTCCTCTTCAGAGGTCTACCAAAAATCCAATTTTTTATATTTTCAATTGAGTCTAGTTCGTTCGGTGCATTTAAGCTTATAGATTAAAACACTGTTGATTTTTTTAAATTTCAGATAAGCCAATCAGCCGGAATCGTGAAGGAAGTCAGCGTTCATTTTTTCGAGGCGGGTGTGTTCAGAGCGCTATAACTCACGTTTTATTGGATATAATTTAGGCTAAATATTTATATACATACTCTTAAGATACATATAAATAAATAATAATAAAAAAAGTAAAGTTCTATCACATTTTACTGGTCGACAAAATTTTTTCCTAAAATTGCTTAAAAAACAGACCGTCACATGGGTGAACCCTCTTAAGGCTGTCTACGCTTAATGTTAAAGAATAGGACTCGAATTTGCAAAATTTTTACAGATATAAAAAAAACTGAAACATTAATATTATATTCCGGCTTCTGTGTCCTATAGAGAGCAGCATATTTTACCATAATCATCATTTGTTTATTCCTGTTAATCAATTTTTTTTTCTCATATAAAATATATTTCACATTTTTTTCCTTCTATAGTAACGAAAAAAAAGTGAGCTCTTCCTCTACATGTTAAAATGAAAAAATTAGTATTAATGAAATGTTTTGAAATTTTGAAAACGCTATATTATAAATTGATGTGGGAATTATTATGTTGCAAATTTTCATTAAAAAGGGAGACATTTTTCTGTTTGAAAATGTGCTTCGCGTTTACTTTTCGCTTAGTACTTAGTCTTTTAGTACTTCGTTTTCGTACTTTTGCCGAAGACAGCCTTAAAACTTTCTGTTAGAAGTTACATTTCTGTCTATGCATCTATTAATGCGTGTCAAATAGCTGGTAAACTTCTAATGTAGTTGTGGCCGAAAGATATGCAAGAAATACCGTGTATCACAAATAATTATTAACGATGATTCTCTACGATAAATTATGCAAAAACTTATATACACTAAAACATATAGGCAGTAGCAAAAACACCCAAGTAAACCTTATAACGAACAAGAGCGTTTTCTGTATCAATCCAAAATCTTCGTCATATATATTTATATCAAGAAAGTTTTGAGGAAATTCTCAAATCACATCATTTTTAATCTGAGCACTCTCATTGACTGGATCCGGTGGATGATGCAATATTGTGTCAGCTCATCACTTTTTTTAAAAATTTAAGTAATGACTAAAATTGTATTTCTTGTTAAGGTATCCGACTACGTTCGGAACCGTGATTTTTCAAAAGCGTTTAAGTGAGTAATATTTATGATATTTAGTGTCACTTAGATTAGAAAATGTATATAAAGTTGTTTTAAGAATAGTATTACAATAAAAAATTATTTAAGTACACTATTTTGACAAAAAATGAACATAGAATGACCCATTTACAAAATGTTCTCCTTTTTTGAAAAATGCTTCTATTACATATAATAATATTTTGCCTGGATATAGCTCAGACCTCTATACAGAGGCTCAACTAGAATTTTTGAAATATATAACTTAGAAGTGGGTTTATCCATGTTTTATGACAACAGAAGGGAGAAATTTTAAGAAAAAAACGCCGATAATTATTTCAAATGGTGGTAACTCTGAAAATAATGTGAATTTTACTAAAATCATAGTTGAGCCTCTGTACAGAGTTTTGAGGTATAGACAGGCAAAATATTTTATAATAGATGTATTTTTCACAAAAGGAGAACATTTTGAAAAAAGATTATTCTAAGTTAATTTTTTGCCGAAATATTGTATTTAAATATATATTTTTTTGTCAAAATGTCCTAAAAACAATCTTATACATGTATTCTAATCTAAGTGACACTAAATATCATGACAATTATCCATTTATACGCCTTTTTAAAATCACGGTTCCGAACGTAGTCGGATACCTTAAGGGGTCAGTAAAAAGAACAAAGTATCATAAGATGTCCAGGAGGATCCTGGGCCAAAATAAAGTAAAAGAAAATCCCTTTCAAGCGAAATGAAATAGAGAATCATTATACAACCAATGGATCAAAATATTTTCATAGTTACACCCCATCTTAATTTCCTTACATGTCCGTATTTATCCTTTCGGTTTCCATTTTGTAACTTGCTCTTTTTATTAAAAAACATATATTAAAAAGACATTTTTCGGACTTTCAAAATGTTTTAAATGTGAAGATTTATGGTTATCTTTTATTTATTTTATTTTGAGCCCTATTTGCAATATACCTCATTAACTTTTTCTCCATTCTTGAATAAAGATTTTTAAAAATTCCGAAAATTAATCCTTTATTCCCTTAAGTTCAAAAACCGGAGTTATAAAATATTAAATTACGGGAAATAAATTAAGCATTTGTGGGGCTGATTATTATTTTCAAATTCTTAGAATTCGACTGTTCTATTATTTTTTTTAATAATATAAATTGTGTTACCGTATATTAGTAAGCCTTACAAGGTTAATATAAAAAGTCTCGTTCACACACAAAACGACTTTACTTTATTCAAGCTCAAAATAATGTTAATGTAAATTAAATAAATTTAATTTTGAATAATGTTCATATATAGCACCTGAATTTCTTTTTATAAGTGTTGCGTAATAAGGTAACGTAAATAGCAAAGAACAAACTACGAAACAATCAGATAAGTTATTTTCGGGGAGGGGAAAACTTAAAAACTTTTATATTTGATTAAGTCGAGGGACAAACAAAGAAACTTCCGATGCAAAAAGTAAAAAAAGTTATTGAAGCTGATATTAACTTCTAAACAGAAGTAGAGCTATTTAAAAGAAAACTTTAAAAATAAAATGTGTATTTTTTTCCATAATTTCTCGGCCTTGGTATGCTGCACTCGAAATAAACAATCATCTACGAAAATAATGCATATATTTATGCATACAAATACAAATATAATATTTATCGCATATTTAATTTAAGTAACATTTGGAAATTAAAATTCATGGTTAATGTGCCTTATACTGTAATTGAATACGTAAAATAAAAATGTTCAAATAAATAAATTAAAAGGTGCACACAAAATAAGATTCGACTTCATAAATTCAAAAAATACTTAAAAGAAATTCCACTAACCTTGTTTAAATTAGTTTGAACCTAATTTTATATATATATATATACTTCAGAAAGTTAATTCCTTCAGGTATCGAAACTGCATCTATAAATTGAAAGGAAAAGAAAAAAAGGATAAATAATTGATAATTTGATTCTGAAATTTTATGAATACAAAATAATAGACATTTCAAACTTTATTTATTGATTAAAATCGAAAAAAAATATTGAACATTATCGATAAGATTTGAAAATTTTTATCATCTATCTCAGCAACATCGCTGTTGAAGTGTTTCCACCATTGATAACACCCCAAATCTTGAAAAATATCTAAGCAAAGCAGAAATATTTTTATATAAGTGTTTTTTCTATATATATATAAAGCTTCACGCGTCAAAAACCCCCCCCCCGCCGGGCCCGCCCCGGCGGTGATTGGTAATGATTGCGATTTCGTGGTCAGCTTTGCCCAGTCGTAGGTGTGAATCCTGCTGCTTTTTCAAGCCAGCTGCATAGAGGGGCAGATGCACGGTAAATCTGTTGAGGCTTAAAAATATATCTTTGTTATGGTGCGGAAGTTTTGATAGTGAGATGCCAGTTCTCAAATGTTATCTTCATTGCTTGATTGAGGCTCAAAATTATGGGGTCCATCCATCGCCAATATCTCAAGGGGAGCTTCAAACTGTGACATTAAAAAAAAATCCATTCACTCAAAAAATGTTCCTTAAAAATGAAACTAGGTATTTTTAAAGTATTTTATTCCTTTTAAAAACATTGGTCAACTAATAAAACTAAACTCAGTGGTGCAATAGCTTATGAGGGCGAAGGTCTACTGTGCCCATCTCAGTATACATGATCTTTGGGCGCTTAGATGCATGAGCAGATGTCCCGATCAGGTGATCAGTCTGAAGCGAACCCCTCCCCCCAGTGTTTAGTTCCCAAGCAAGCTTAGTACTCATTTATCGATCCATTGAAGGGAGGCAAGGCTGAGTCAATCTTGCCCAGCCCGGGGATAGAACCCTGGACCTGGTCAACTTATAGAGTAATGATATTTTGGTTGGTAAATATGTTACGAATGTGCTAGGCTCACTTCCCCAAAAGATCATTGTGTAAATAAATGTAAGCTAATACAATTTGTATAGATGCCTCAATATCCTCATGAGGCTTGAACCGATTGATAGTTTTAATAGTATCGTATTTGAAAGTCAAATGAGGGCTAGTGGTGGAATATACAAAGAAAACAAGCTCATTCAAAAAAGTTTAGAGCTACAAATCGAGACCCCTCTCCTCCACCCCCCCTCCCTCCTACTTCATTAAAAAAAACTTTACAAGAGATTTAGCTTGCATCAGTCCCNCAAAGAAAACAAGCTCATTCAAAAAAGTTTAGAGCTACAAATCGAGACCCCTCTCCTCCGCCCCCCCTCCTACTTCATTAAAAAAAACTTTACAGGAGATTTAGCTTGCATCAGTCCCTCTACGGGAGGTTATCTGCGGCACCAGGATTCGAACTTAGAGTCGACAGAAATCCCACCGTTCCCGAGTTCGTGACCATGAACATTCGGCTTCCACTGCCGATTTATAGAGTGTGGAGGGAACTTTTTGATACAGTTACTTTGTGTAGTTAAATTTTTGACTTAGCTCATTTAAAGACTCGTTTTTTTTTAGTTTTTTTTAACTGGTTTTTAAAATCTCTGGCAAAAGATTCAATTTTTTAAATCACGATCAAGTGAGAAGGACGAAACTTGATCCGATTCTTCATTCATCTATCTCTTCACGCCACGCCATGCGGAAAGCTAAATGAGGGAGCTTAATGTGTAGTAGCAACTATAATTCTATATGAAAAAAAATGTGTATTAAAGTAGCACTGTAAAGCAATACGAGGATTATTGTCAACGCACCTCGTTATTTTAATCCACGATCAAGGGACGAGTACGACACCTGAGCTGGTACCCCCCCCCTCTCCAAACTAACACACCATCAGAACGGAAGGACTTTAAACTCGACAGATTTTACGCGTGTATCAGCCTTCTCTGTTCGGCGGGTCTTCAGTGGTATTCAGAGACATCTTAAGGCAGGGCCTTGGCCACCATGAGGTTCTCGTCTTGTTCTAGTCTCAGCCTCAATAAGATCAGGATTCGAGTAATTTCAACGGTGACAAGTGTTACTTCCTGTTGTATTCTCCAAAAAACTTCGAATTTCGAACGATATGTTAACTCACTACATGTGATGATGGTCGTCTCTATATAGGCCTAGGACCAGATCTACCACCCTACACTAGCATTACTCATTCAGTCAAAAGGCAGCAATTGGTCGAGCCGGCTTGTGCGATTGTAAATCATACTCATTTGTTTGCTTAGGAATATTATTTGTACGAGTATTTGATAATGCATGCTGTGCATACTGTCTATTTTTACGGGTAGTAGGGAGGGCCTACATTTGTGTGTATGGGCCCAGAGCCTACTTTTGAGTACGGTTCCAGGGCTTCAAGAAGTCTTAAGACGTCCCTGGTGTCACTAGGGCTCAAATTCATAACAAACCGGCCGCGAGTTCCTTACCATAGCCCCTAGGCTACCAAGGCTACATGAGTAACCTTAATAGGCAGCAGCCATTATAACTCTGCAATGTGCCCTTAAGTGATAAAAAGACTTAAAACTGAAATTTAATTGAAATATCACAGGTGATAAAATTCGCACTGATAACCAATCAGGTTACTATTGCCTGACGTAGTTAGGTTTGAGCGAATGAGGGACTCCATATGTATGCTGACGTTTTATACCTACCAAAACTAACGGAGTCGGAGCGAAATGGTTCTGCCGCCTGTTTGAGGACTCATTGGCCGAGGGAAAAACGCCACCAATTTCGGTGGTGAGGTCTCTGCTGTCTGTGAAGCTACAACACAATTACTAGCTACTGGTCTTCTTCTTTTTCTTCAGTGGCTCTACAGCCCTGGGTGGGTCCTGCCCTTCTCCAGAAGTTTTCTCCTGGCATGTCTACTTTTGGCAACTGTTTTCTGGTTTTTGACTTTTAAAATGTTAAGATCCTTTTCGACACAGTCAATTCATCTTAAAGGGGGTCTGCCCCGATGTCTATTTTCCATGGGCTTTGTCAGAGAAAGATTTTCTTGCAGCAATGATCTTCATTCATTCTAGCTCCTGCAAAAGTTGTCTTCTTCATCGACTCCCAAGCTGCATCTTCAGTCTTAAGCAGTAATACACCAACTGACTGCCTTAAAACAATCCAGTGCCGAACTAAAATTTCGGAGCTCATTTCATAAGGCTGGACTGCGGCCTTACAGTGAGTCCCAAGTCATGTGTGTGGGGATCCCCGGCAGTGAGAGAGCCGACCAAAATGTCAAGTATGAAGACGAGTCGTCTCAACTAGAAGTCCCCTTGACCCTCAAAAGAGCATTCTATCCACATACATTGTCAAATGTACTGCTTAGACCTAAAAAACCAAGAGCCTTGGAAAGCCATGAGAAACCCTGGCCACTATGGGTCCTATCCCTAGGCCCCTGGAAAGAGCTGAGGCTGTTGGCCGTTTTCGTCGAATCAACGGACATGACTTTTGGGAGTATACCGCCCCTGGCTTAGCCTGGCTGCTGACGAGGTCTGCCCATTCTGTGGCCATACTAGAATGGATGGCAACCACCTGCTCCAATGCACTGGACTCAAAGAATACCCGACTGGCGGCGTTGTCAATCGGTACATGGAGGCTCAGTGTCAAATGGTCAAGAAGCCAAGCATGGGCGTTGAATAAATGAATAATAATAACTTAGATTTGGAGAGAAATTTGTCTACTTAAAGCTGTCATTCTAGTGATCCAATTATGACTTTGAATTATGAGAATTTAGTGGACAGCAAAACAGTTTTATTTCGACACCAGATAATATATAAATGTAATCTTCAAAAAAAATATAAGAAATCCCATGTTTTTTCAACACACTCAACACCGGTTTCGTCATCGCAACCCAAAATAGTATCTCACCTATCACAGAGAGAGCCTATTAAACCGCAGGCAGCCACGTGAGGTTTTTAGGGCCATTCGGTGCAAGGCAATTAAACGCATCCCACACCTCCCTCATGAAGTCGTACTTCATCACCACTCGAAGAGAGAGGGATAAATATCAGGGTCATTACATCGCCCCCTGCTTAGTATCGATTGTGGTGCAGTGCAGGATTACCCCGCCCTCACACAGGGATTAATTCCACGCAGAATAATTATGCCACTGGACTCTCTCATCAGAGCGGTGGCTTTGATGGACTTTAAGCGGGTGTCATGGAAACCACCAATTGGAGCATACAATGAATGATACGGGAATGGATTGCAACAATTTTACAAAACTTGAAATTTTTTTAATTGATATATTGATAAGATTGAATTGGATTAATGCATGTGAGGAGCCATTACTTGGAAGATCTAAATGCAAGCAGAAGTGATTACTTATAAGATCAAATAAATTCGAACAATTGTACTAGGTAGAGTACTATTTCAAGTTAAAAAATGCCTGATTGCTTCATTGTTTTTTATTAGTGTTGCTATTAGGGATGGACCTCGTAATTTTGAACCTTTCTCAAGCGACGAGGACGACACTTAGCTGGCAGCTCCTTTTCCAAACGAAGTGATTTCGAAGAGAAGTTTTAAGATTTGGTTTTTGAGTACAGTAGAAACTGTTTTTGTGTGGTCTTTTTTTATGTGATTTTATTTTTGTGCGATTTTTTTATGCAGTGTATGAATTTCAATGACTTTGGCGCCACTGTAATGTTTTCTATCTATTTACCAGTGGCGTAACGGTGAATGTTAAGACCCCCTCCCCCTGAAAGTCAGGTTTTGCATTTTATATTTCATAAATTGGGTAAATACGTATTAAGCGTTCGTCAGGTCTTAGGCCCCTTGAGTCCTGCTCCTCCTCGTGATGCGGGGTGTACGTTACGCCACTGAAATGTAGATACTTCAAGAAGCTCTGTTCATTTGTTATAAACAGTCTTTCGACAATGCACATTCAGTTGCTTTCACTCAACGCTCCAGCAGCCTGCGCTTCATTGAAGACGAAACTTTCAATGACAGTGACATTATCAATAATTTGATAGATTATGACGGACAAGAAGAACCGGATTCTTTGAGAGTGGATAAAAATATGCATGGATCCAGCTTTCCAACAAATTGGAAAAGCGTTTTCTTAAAATAGATACCAATTAAGAAAGGAGTATAAAATTCAAAAAAAAAAAAAA
>BMAV01006551.1:31246-52590 GCA_019973955.1 Trichonephila inaurata madagascariensis | reverse complement strand
AAAAAAAAAAAAAAGCTTCAATCATATATATCTGGTTATCGTGACATTTAGAAGCAACTGACCACCCGACCTTCGTCACAAAAACTTCTCTTACTTTATGTTGCCAAAAAATAAATAAATTGAAGTCATACCTTCATGTGACGAAAGCAATTTTGAACTTATTCAGCACAAGGCTTTGGATTACGATGAGTAGCAATGAATTATGTGCATTTTGAAAACTTATCCGTGCATACCCTGAGAAACTATGTTTTTAAAATGTTTATATGAGTAATATTTAATTATTTATTTTGTCATGGAAGTACTCTTACATAAATTTCGTAAATAATTGGCATATTTTATGAATGCGACTTTTTTTTATGCGGTCCCTATCCACCGCATAAAAAAATTCTGTTCTATTTCCACGAATTAGTTTGTTATATGTAAGAATTTATGAAATTTTTTAATATTTTTTGTGCGTTTATTTTTATGCGGTCCCTATCTACCATACAAAAACAGGTTTAACTGTATTAGAATTTTATAAAATTTTAAACAGGCATCTACTTAGCAATTACATCACTTGATCACAAAATTTGCTCCAATTAAATTTTTTTGTTTTGTTTTAATGGCTTAAATATAAATTTAATTTTTTAATTTTAAATTTTATTTTTGTGATCATAATATATTATTGGCTTCCAAATGCAAAATACAATTTTAAAAAAACGTGCGATGCGTTCATATCAATATGCATTTTTTAATCACTTTCTTTGTTTATTGTTGAAAATATATTTTGTACATCTGGGTAAGATTCTAACCGAAAAACCCTGAAAGGAATTTTACATCAGTTAATCATTTTTTATCTTTTTTTTTTACATCATATTCAAAACTTAGACATGCCGCATTAGCCGAGTGAATATGGTCCCGAACTCTTTGCCGGCATGTCGTGTGATTTCTAGCCCTGGTGCCTGGTGCCACTAAACACCCAAAGTGTAAAGAGACTGTCAACGTTCTAAGTTCTTTCATTGGCGTGGTGTAGTAGGTTGCAGAGAGAATGGTGCCACTCAGCTCAGATGTCATTCTCGTCTCTTCACAGTGACTCATAATGACGAAGTCAATCACCATTATCCCTCGTGCTACTGTATAGTACGACGGCAATAAACACTCAATCATTCACTGAAAGTTTGAATAAAAGTTCCGCAATGCTTTCTTTCCTTATAATTTACTACTATTTAGCATCCAACATAAAACTAGTTTCTGCCCAGTGGTGAGTTCAAGTCTGCAATGACTGAAATTCCTTATACTGCTGTGAAAAAAAAAGTGTTGGGTACCAGCTGAACTGCCGTCCTTGTCACTTCTTGACTGTGGATCAAAATTACGAGGTCCAACGCCCCAATATCGCGTACAACTTCAAAAGGAAAATTTACTAAACAATCAATTAAACAACCAGAATATGGGAAATTCTTTCTAATATTACAATGCTCAACATCCTTGTTGTTGTTGTTGTTACTAATGCCACCATATCTGGCGGTTTCAGATCAAGGCCCACGGAATTTCTCGTGGCAAAGAGCTAGGTGTATGCCTGTCGTTAGCCAAAGTCTTGAGCATCGTCAAGGTGACAGTATGGTTTGGCTCTGTTCCACCCCAATTTTGTGCGAAAATACTTTGAAGGTAGTGAAGGTCCTGACAAAACTTTTCCCTTTCCCCCAACCTCACGAGATGAATTGCGGCTATTTATAGTACCCGAGTTTTTTTTTTTTTTTTTTTGCTTTTAAATATTAAAATAGGGTAGAAAGCTGGGAAAATTTATAAAAAAAATTGCATAAATACAGCACGCCCTGAACAAAGTTTATGAAAGAGTTTTCAACATTTATAAATTACCTTACTATTCATTTTGAAATGACCTAAAGGATAAGATATAATTGAATTTTTGCTTTAAATAGAACATTTTATCTTTACATGAAGTGTCCAAAAAGCACTTGTTACATTTATTCAAGTGGCTGTAAATTGTTTTTGATAATGCAAAGATTTTTAACAAAAATAATGTAAAAAAATTCTAATATTACTCAAAAACTTTCAATTAATTACCCTCATAATTTTTTCAGCAATCACTGTCCCCGATTCAAATTTTTCGAAAGTAACGCATTCTACGTAAAATGTGTGTTTCATTGTCCAAAATTTGAAATGATATACCTTTTTACTAAAAGAGTTGAATCCTTTGAACTAGAAACCGTAAATAAAAACATGGTATTTTAGTAAGGCTTATATAAATTGGCATAAAAAATTAAATCATAAAACATTTATCTGAATTTTGACTCAATCCGTGATTTTAAGATTGTAGGACATCTTAAGATGTTTATGTTTAAAGTTTCGACTGTAGTACCTCATATTCATATTGGTGTATATAAAGTAAATTTAAAAAAAAAAAAACTCTAATTAATTAAAATCTTTCAATATCATGATTCAAAACTGCTGTGATAGGGAAGTTTTAACTATTTATTCGTAGCACTTGGTAATTTTTAAGCTAAGCGTTCGTTTTCATACGTTTGAGAGAACAAAAAATATTTATTTCTCCTTTTATGCCTTATTTTATTATTTGAAAATATTTAAATACACCAAAAAATACTCAAAATTCCGCAGCAAATCTAACTATTTTCCAAAACTTTTATTTTCATCCAATCAGAAATGCATTAAAAACATAAATTTTAAAAGCCCCAAATGCAGAAACTAATCTTAGCCAATATTTCTCCCATTTTTTTAAAGAAAAACAGAAAGAAAAAAAAATCAATTCCTAATATAAAAAAGGCGCATTTTAAAGGCAATCTTTTATAAATAAAATCCTATTAAAATAAAATCGTGAAAAATAGATATATATTTATGTAAGAATTCGGGCCAGCCCGTGAAATTTATAGGTTTCCAGGGCCAGTGCTTTGAAGAGGGGGAAAGGGAAAAAAGAAAGGGGGAAAAATTGCTTTTAAAAACCAAAGTTGAAAGCATGGGAACTAAAAATGAGAAATATATATATTCTTCTAAATATTTGGGCTCCCTTATGAAGCTTCGTCTCAATTCGCTCATTCCCAATAAAGCGTGAAAAAATGAGATCGAAATTCAATGGCGAAATATGACGCAGAAATAGTCCACAAGGATCGAAATAGGAATGAGAGTGAGGAAAAAAAATTTTTTTTTAGAATATTATATTATATATGAGAAAATAGAAAAAGGAATATTTTTTTTTTATGCTTTTTGAGAGAGAAGGAAAATCTATCTTTTCCTTTCAAAAAATCTCACTTAGCTCTGAATATATATGTATATATATTTTATTTAATAAAAGAAAAGAGAATAGAAAAAAAGTCACTTCATATAAACAGTCTACTCAGAAACAAAGTGACATAAGTGCTTGCAATGGATTCCAAATAGGAATAAGAAATTTAACATTGCAGGATTGAATTAAAACATTTCTTGAACGTTATCAATTTCTTGTTTTTGATTATTAGGATAAATTAACTTTAGTTTTAGCTTTGGGATAAAACACTTTAAAATTTGTTTTTCTCAAAAATGACAGGGAATAGGAAAAAAGAATTTGCTTTAAGCCCATATCAAAAGAATTAAATACTTTCTCGTTTTATTAATACATAAACGGAAAAATCTTAGTCAAGGTTTCAGTTAATCATCATGTTTTTTAAAATCTCAACTTTAGCTTGCTAAAAGAAAATAAAAATTCATCTTAAGGGACTTTAAATTGTACCGTTAAGACTTTTCTTTCCGCTTTGAAAATCAAAGCGGAAAATGTTATAAACTTAATTTTGTTTATATTAAAAAATTATAAAAATTATTATATTTCTTTGTTGCCAAATTTTAAAAAATATATTTTTTTGTATAGTAGTTGTAAAAAATAAGTAGCACTTATGTGCCTATAAAAATTATTCGATAATTTTTAGATCAATTAGTTATCAGGTAATTATAACTATAGGACAGTTCTCAAATTTTCAATACTTGCGACCCAATTTCCAATCATAACTTTCATAGCCCCCTCATACAACAACTAAGTATTAAATACAATGATAATATACTTCGACGCTAAAGCAAAGATACAACTTTAATTATAAACTGCACAAATTATCATGATAAGTATTAAATTTTGTATAAAATAAACTCATGAAAGTCATTAGTAATCACTAAACTTGTTTTTAATTTTGTATTGATAAATTAATTACTGAAAACTTTTTGCCATTTATAAGTATGTTATATGAGTGTGAATATGTATTTATGTTTTGGTTTGTCTGAATGTATTTTATTTTGCTTTCTTTCGGTTAAATTGATAATTGTTTTAAATCTTTAATTTTAGACTTTTCGATATTCTTGCGAACTCCATGTAGGGTTATCACGCCCCTCTAGGAAGGGCGAGCCCCACAATTTAAGAAATGCTGCTGTAGGATGAAGGGGATTTTGAAATTATTTCGTTTAAAATCTGTTTACTAATTTTTTAAAAATAAATTTCGATCTTTAAAAAACTTTTAATAAAATTTAATACTTTAAATAATGTATAGTTGTATAACTCAGATTTCAGTTTAAGGATTTATTATTATTTAGAATTCAGGTTTTAAAAAATATTTGTGTATATATATACATTAAAAATATGTTGAATTAACGCATATTGTCACTTACAAAATATGTCTTACCTTAAAATTCGGTTTCAAAGTTTTGCTGTTCAGTTTTTTCCAATCACTGATTCGAATTCAAAGGTTTTGTAACGAAAAGAAAAAAACATATATTTTCCTCTTATTAAACAAAAATTTAAAGTCGGATAAGTGCATGAAATGATTTCATAATGAATAGACAAATAAATATAAATTCTATATGCCAAATGAGTAATCAGCTTAAAGGGGAGGAAAATCTGGGTGTTAAGGGAATGAGTGTATAAATGGGAGTTGTATGAACGTCGCACTATAAAGCTACACGAGGGTGTTACGGGAATATACAAATATTTAATCTTATTACTGTCAAATACCAAGTTCAATAAACAGATTATATTTGTAAAAATAAAGGGAAACAAATAATATAAAAAAAATTTAAGTAAATTCCTACTTTAAATGGATGAATAGAAAGTATTTTATTAACGACTGAAAATTTGAACAAGATATATATATATATATACAGTCTAATTCTCTACAAACGAGAGATGAATATCCAACGATATCAAAATAAAAAAACACATAGACAGTAAAGAAACACACAATGAAGGACACATGAGCAATCGAAATTTAAAAACTGGATGCTGCAGTACTTTTAACATTGCTGACTGAGGACAGCTTATATATAAAATAATTTAGATAAAAGTGGGGTTAAACATGTTTTGTGGCCAGCCAACCTTCTCCCTTTATGTTAATAATACTGAGCAAAAATCTATTAAAAATATATAATGGATAGGAATATCTAAATCCATTACAATATATACAGGTAACTTACCTCAATATGTATATACGTATATATATAGGGAGAGAATGAACTAATAGTAGGAATTGAAACAAGAACATGATTTATCTGCATTGTTGTAACAATACACACCCAGTTTGGCTAGTTCGACTGAAAAACCAGTTTTCAACGCCAACTTTTGACATAGTTTTAACGGTTACATTGTTACAACAACGTAGACGAATCTAAGTTGGCGACAAAAACCGGTAGTTAATTTAATTAATGGATTGATATATGAAAAAAAAACTGTATTAACATGAAGTGTCATCCAGTACAAGTTTAAAAATATTTATTTGAACTTGATTGGATGAATAGAAAATATTTTATTAACGTGATTAAAAATAGGAACAAGATAAATATATATAGAGAGAGTGAGCTAATAGTAGGAATTGAAAAAAGAGAGAAATATATTTTTTTCTGATATAACTTTGATGACTATTTCGAAGTATTGTCGAGGATTATTTAAAACGGATACACATTCCAGCATTATTATTCACCCAACAATATTTTCCGCGCATGTTTATTACAGTTTTACAAATACAAAATTTAGCATGTTTAATACACTTTAGCAACAATACAATATTTTACGATTTAAAGAAGACAATAATTATTATTATTATTACTAACTGCATGATCCGGCGTTGCATGGGCTTTTTCCGAGTTTAAAATTTTTCATTGGTATTATATAATAAATTTAATATCTCTATAAAAAATATATAGTTCTTCGGGATGCTGCAATAAATTTATTACGAACTATCGCAACAATGCCAACGTTCAAGGTAACTCGCCAAGTTGGCAACCTCGATTTCATGTGTACCGTACGCGCTGAAAGGGCAACCCTATGTTTCGTTTCATATAATGCCCATACGGCTGCGATAGTACATTATTGCAAGCTGTCGCAGAAAAATATCCCATAGATTGCCTGGACTGGAATCACTGTGTGAGAAGAAAGGCGTTGTCTCATACGAAAACTTATTAACAATCAACGGAACTAAATAAACTTTTCAGAAAGCAGCAAGAGCTGCAGGTTTATCAAAATCTGAGGACTTTATCATTATTGTATTGTGATAAATTAAACTGAAGAGGAGCACCAAGAACGAATTTTGAGAAGAAAAGAACAAATAAATAAAATCAAATTCAGTGGCGCAACAGCCCATGAGGGCCAGGGTCTACTGTGCCCATCCAAGCATGCGTGACCATTGGGCCCTGAGGTACATGAGCTGGTGGTTATTCTGAAGCAAGACCCCCAGTGTTTAACTTCCCAAGCAAGCTTGGTACTCATTTATCGACCCACTGCAGCAGGGATGTAAGGCTGAGCCCACCTTTTGACCAGCCCGGGAATAGAATCCGGACCACAAATAAATAGAACTACATAATACATGTAAATTACAATCTTACAACTTGAGCAATGACTATGAACACAGTTGTCTAATTTGTACTATGGGGGTCGGTCCCCCGTTAGGCGGACTGGAGGTATATCCCCTTAGTTAAATATAATATTAGTTATTATTATTATTATTATTTAGGTTTTTATTATTTCGTTGGCTTCAATAGATTTAGACTTGTTTTGGAAAAATTCCACCGTTTGCTTTCATAAAAGCCCGTTGATGTCAACAATTCAGAGTTAAAAAATTTTCATTAAAATAATAATTTTTTTTTTAGTCTTTTAATGATTTTACAACTAAAAAAAACCCCAAACCTATAGATTTTTTAGCAATATTTATTTGAGCCCTTAAAAAAGTTTCAGAATAAGTTGATATTAAATATGATTTCACTTAAACTTCGCGTAGGACTTCAAAGAACTAGCTTAAAAATACCTAAATATCACATGTAATACATTTGTATAAGATCAAGTTACATTTCTATCAAAGAAAACCTCATTTTGGTTTATTATGACTCGGAAATATAAACAGCGCGAGTGAGACCACATTTAAACTCATACCATTATGGACCGGAAATATTCGGTTCTCTCGTATCGTTAACTTAACGATAGCTGTATGTGAGCTCCTCTCTTTTAAAAATACAAATAAAAGAACGCAGAAAAAGTTATTCAAGTCTTCGATCTTATAAACTTGGAAAAGGAGGAGAAGAGAGAGAGAGAGAAAAAAATATGGGGTTTTTTATTCGATATTTTTTCCTCTCTTTATTTCCAAGTTATTCGTTTACAGTTGGCTAAACCCGAACTTCCTTTATTGCACGTCATAAAATGGAATTAAAGATTTTTTGACGCATGCAAAGAAATGAGAGGATGCCTTTTTTTTATATAAAAATATTTTCCCTCTCGCCATGTTTGTTTTTTTTGTTTTAATATATTTTTTTCCCCTTAAAAGATGGGTTTCTTCCCTTCTCGTGGAAACTATGCACTATTATCGCTACAACGGTCGGCAGCATTTCATAGTCAATATTAAGTTTTTTTTATTTCGTTGTGGAAAGAACAAATAATCTAGAAATTGAAACATAAACCACCCGTTCAATGATTATGTCTCCAAAAATTATTTGTGACCCAGATATTAAGATATCCGACTACGTTCGGAATCGTGATTTTAAAAAAGCGGATAAATGGATAATTTTCATGATATTTAGTGTCACTTAGATTAGAATACATATATAAAATAGTTTTAAGGATATTATATGACAAAAAAAATTTATTTAAATACACTATTTTGGCAAAAAATTAACTTAGAATAACCCTTCTTCACAAAATGTTCTTTTATAAAAAAAAAGGCTTCTATAATAATAATATTGTGTGTGTGTGTGTGCTTATATAAAGTAAAGACTTCTCCAGAGAGTTTGAACTAGGATTTTTGAAAAATTAACATTATTTTCAGAGTTACCACCCATTGAAATAATTATCGGCGTTTTTTTCTTAAAATTTCTCCCCTCTGTTGTAGTGAAATATGGATAAATCCACTTCTAAGTGATATATTTCAAAAATTCTAGTTCAGCCTCTGTACAGAGGTCCGAGCTATATACAGGCAAAATCTTAGGCTCTATCCCAGTTATTATATAATATAGAAGCATTTTTCACAAAAGGAGAATGTTTTAAAAAGTGATCATCCTGTGTTCATTTTTTGTCAAAATATTGTACATAAATAATTTTTTTACTGTAATAATATTCTTAAACCAATTTTATGTACGTTTTCTAATCTAAGTGACACTAAATATAATGAATTTTATCCAATTATACACGCTTTAGCAAAATTACGGTTCCGAACTTAGTCGGATACCTTAAATTATTAGTTAAACGCATCTTATTGTCAAAGGCAAATGTATTAATTCTTAATTGTGATCGATTTTAATAAAAATGTTAAGTCAAGTACAAGGACGCTTTAAGGCATAGGCCAACTGGGCCCGAGTCCAGGTCCTCACCCTCGAGTGGGGGTGGGGGCTCGCTTCGTTCTCGACTTTCTCTTCATAAGATCATGACCTGAATAATTTTATTGTGTTAAAATATTATTATTTTTTATTTCTAATGGGCTGAAGATTGGAGTTTTTCCATTGCAGACCCCTAGTGCATCCCCGAAAGCTGGTATCTCTTTTTAATGCAGCGCCATATAAGTGGATACCAATTATCGCAAGTAATTTTGACGCTCAGTTTCCTCCCTAGAAAGAGGCGCCTGAGCTCTGACGATGCGAACTAGGACTTAATTTTGCCTAGAGCACCCAAGCCAAAAAGACACTCTAGAGATCTTTTACATGTCGTACAATCATACGACTAGGCCGCTGTCGGTTTTCTGCATCATGGAAATCCACCGTCTTGGATCAGGATCGAACCCGCAACCTTGGGTGCAGAAGAAAAGCGACAAACCAATCACGCCACCCAGCCGGTTGGTCAGTTATTGTTCCTGGATATATTCTCCGAAAAACAGGGGAATTTCAACCGGCATGCCTACTGGCAAAAGTGGTAAGATTGCATTATTATGTGATCTTGCTTCAGAGTAGGTGAACACAAGGAATGATAACAATGCTTTTTCCTTTTCTCGGGTTAACCTTTAAAACTCGGTGGTTAATATACTGTACCGCAATTTTTTCTTCTCGTTTACTTCGGTTGAGGTACAACTGCCATACATTAGTGGAAGGGAATGAGAAAAAAAACTCGAGGTACCACTGAGTCTTATAGGTTAATCCAAATTATAACAAATGTACATTACGCATGTATAGAAATTACAAAAATACGAAATACATCAATCAATCCAATAAAAAATAAATCGAAACAAGAGAAAACACCTCTCCAAAGTAATTTTTTTACTTTCTTTTTTAAATGTTTCATTGAAGCATTGTTTCATCGGCGCAGTAGCGCTTTCTTTCATAGTATATGAGTTGCAACGTTTATTTCCGCGATGCGAAGTATGATTGCACGAGGTCTAAAATAGCTGATCAATATTTTGCTAAAACAAGTAAACATGCTATGGAGAGAATTTTTGAGAGATTATTAATCCATATAAACGATGAGAAAAATCATCTACTCGCTTATTCAACACGGGATCTCCAAAACTATAAGTCCTAAGGACTTGAAATTCGATAAGCTTGTTTCTATTGCTGACTAGAGATCCGCTAAGAACGAGTTTTACGAGAATCGACTCCGAAGGAGATTATGGGAACGAATGTATAAGAAAGATCCATTTTTGAACTATTATACCCTCATACCTGAAATTTGACAAACATGTTTATTTTGTTGAGTAGTAGTCTGCTAAAAATGGGTTTTGCGGAAATGAATGGCAGGGATTATGGGGGCGTAAAAGATAACTATAGTTCCGTTTAAGAACTTCATCTTGTCATTTTTTAATCAAGAGGCGAGAGCTACATAAGGGTGTTTTTCAATGCGATCGAAAGCTCAAAGCAAGCACTTAAATGTTATTAACTAAGTGCTTCTCAAAGTTTCAATATTCGCGACCCACTATTCAATCACATTTTTCTTCGCGCCCCCCTCATACAATAACAATGTATTGAACTCTATAATACTATACTTTTACGCTAAAACTACGATACGACTTTAACCTCTTAAGTGCTACCGGCGTATATAAACGTCTCGCTCGCCAAAATGGTAATTTCCCCGCACGTATATATACGTCTTTCCAAAGTATGGTTTTTTCTGTGCACTGATATCCATAAAATTATTTCGAAGACTTTGGAATGCAATAAGAGGAACTTGAAAATGTTTGCGAAGGGTTTACTTATTTCAGACTATTTGCTTTTTTATTCCTTCCTCCACCCCAATACAACACATATGCGCACCTACGTGGTAAACGGTTGGCATTGGGGAGCCAATCGCGTAACTTTTAATCGGCAATTCAGAATTTAATTCTAAACCGTACAAATTATCAAGAGAAGTGATAATTTTTGTACATAATTTTATATATGAGAATCCCATGGAGTCACTGGTAGTTATTAAATATGTTCTTAGCTTAGTATTGTTAAATTAATTATAAAATACATTGTGTAGCACTGATACAATTATAAGTGTAATATATCAGTGTAAATGTGTGTTTTATTTTTATGTTATGTCAGAACGTATTTTGTTTGTTTACTTTCCATAAATTAATAAATTTTTTAAATAATCTTTTGTTTTTGACTTTTCAATACGCTCGCGCCTCCCTTGTAGAGTTGTCACGCCCCTCAAGGGGGGCGTGCCCCACAATTTGAGAAACGCTGCCTTAACTTATTAATAATATTTACTCATACAACATCATGAAATACCTAGCGAAGTAGGTGAGTACAACAATGAGTGAAGAATGGAAACGAAATGGAAAAAAACTTTTACATACAAGGAATGCTTACACTTTAATTTAATATTTATAAATATAAATTTAAAACACAGATTGAAAATTTTGAAACTTTTACACACAGAAATGAGAACTTGACTATTTTCTGATAGAAGCACTTAACAGATTTTTCCAAATAGAAAATTATCACCGCACTTATAAATGGCTATTTAAATGAAAATCATATATACATTTTGCATACTACACCTTACAAATGTAAAAATTCAACAAATACTATAAAAATTTTAATAAACTAATTATTTTTTTATACCATGCTTTTTAGCTTTACATGTTAAAGCAAATGAGGTAAAACCTGGAATGATCGTATGCAGGAGGGGGAAAATCATTGAAATATAAATGAATTTTACATACAAGTGTTTCCATAAGTGTTAGCGATACCCAAATATATCATCATTATTAAGTGAGATACGTATTCGAAAAAGCATTTTAAGGGGACATGGTACGATTTACGCAAAAAATTTTAATTTAAGGATTTTTAATATTTTTTTGGTTGTCTCCTATTTATGTACACTATGTTAAACATATTTTGTGCTGAAAATTTCATAAAAAGCTAGCCAAGTAATTTTTTTAAGGAAAAAAATTGAAATTTTTGAAGTGATTTTAAAATGCTACTCCTCCTACAAAAATTGACACATACACGCATGAAATTTGATTTGCAAGTACATCAAACTATGTATAATAAAAGTTGGTATGGGTTTTGCGTTAACGTGATTGGTATTCTTACAATACTTCTTTTTATGAATCTTTATTGAAAATTCCTTAAAAAATGTATAAATTCTGAGTTTAATTATTTTTAAAAAAATAAATATTACTTTGATTCAAAAATGCATGCCAACTTTTGTTCCATGTACTATTGGGAATAGGTAAAAAAAATTTCAAAGCATTAGGCGCAATAGAAAAAAAGCCTTAGCATTTTAAATGAAGACAAAGTAGTTATTTTATCTTTCTGAGATACGACAGTTTAAAGTTTTGATTTGCCATAGGGATGTGAATAAAAACGAATGTAAAAGCTATCGTAATTCTGCGTTTTTTAAGTTTAGAGCTTTCAAATTTTGTGAGGTTATAGAAAAGTATATAAAGAAAAATTTACACTAAAAAAATTAATTGATTTTTTTACCGATTTTGATCAATTGAATCGTACTGTGTCCCCTTAAATTTTTTCACTGCTATCTAAGCAATACCAACCGTAAGTGAGATAAGGTGTTCAAGGTTTTTATGTTTACGATACCCCAAGGCTTCAAAGAGAAACATCCAAAACCGTGACTCCAAAAAAAGGGGGATTTAAATTGTGGTCAATAAACGGGTCCACCAGCCTTTCCACCAAATCCTTCCAATTCATATCGATGACAATTCATTCTCCAAGTGCAAAATCCTACTAAAGAGTGCGTGTGTTCCAAAAGGGGGAGAGGGAGGATCATTTTCGAAACGAAAATTCAACTGGAAAGGGGGAGGGGGGTTCGCCAGCTGACGTCTCTATTGCGTTCGAAATCACCCCTCTCAGTCCGCACCACGTGCACTTGTCATGTGGCCAACTCCATACCATTGTGTGCACCACCCCTGGCATCATTCGAACAAGATGGCGGCGTGCAATCCCCCCTTCCCTTGGGGGGACGAGAGATTTTGGATTTTTCCCTCCCTAAATTCTTAGGATGAGGGGTTCTGTTATTGAAATGGAGGGTGACATTATATGCGAGAGTGAATGTGTATGTTTTAGAGCATATACGCTCTGATCTCTCGGATTTCTGTCGTTCTCCTTTACACCTTCAATTTTTCATGAACGGTCATTTTTGACCGGTTTTTGAGATATGCATTTTTTTTTCCTCCCCTTAAAAAGGTGAAATGGACAGGGCTTTTGGACGAGTGGCGTAGTGAGATGTAAACGGCCTCGTCGGAATTGCTTGATAAAATCGTGGTTTTCAATAAGCATCGGGAAAAAAGAGGAGGAATTTATTTTGAGCTTTCTCGGCGCATTTGATCATTTCAGTATAAATATATATTCGTTTATATTTTCTATAGAATTTTTTATCAACTAAAAAAAATTATAGATGTAGTTCACAGCTTTATAAAATTACCTTCTTTGTATACTTTGGCATTTGAAAAGGAATCGTGAAAAGTTTTTAGTGTCCTATAGAAAAACTTGATTTTATTATTAATATTGTATGATATATATATATATATATATAATTGTTCTATTCTTTCACAATGTTAAGTTATTTTTCTTTAACTGATTCTTAATTTTTAACCGTCTCCTCAATTTTAAATTTCCTTTTATTGTCTTGACGAAAAAGTACCGATTAAGAAATTGTGTCAATAACTATTCTACAGTAACATTAATCCAAATTCGTACTTTCATATGGAGCTCTTAAAGACAAAATTGAACAGAAAAAAAGCCCCTTGACTATATATTCTTTATATGTAAAATATTTAATTTTCTCTCTTCTTAAGATATATAATAAAAGAAACATAAATTTTTTAATCTATTTCATTTTTGAGCTAAATAGACAGACAAATAGTCAAAAAAGATGTTGAAACTCCTACAAGATTTATCCAGATATAAAATATTTTTACGCCTTAAAACGTACAAATTTAAGGAATTGCAACGCAGCACAGTAATTTAAATTTGCATTACACAAATAATAGCACTTTAACCCTTTATCTACCGTATTGTGATGTAGTGCAGTTTTTTTCATGCAATGTGTTTTTTTGAACCACTACATTGAAAATTAAGGGATATACATAAAACAAATGCTCAATTTGGGAAATTTAAACCATTAGAGCTAATTAATTAGTTAAAGATAATAAACTATAAAGTTAATTACATACAACGTTCACACATAAAATAAATAGTCAAATCGTTTTCTAAGGTTTAATTTACATACGAAAAAAATAAGACACCCTTTGATATTAACTATTTTTTCGGAACAAAAATGACAATCTTCGCAATGCGCTGAAAATGCTGTCAACTGAAAACGCACAATATATGCTATATAACTCTATTCGCATTCCCAGCTAAAATACTCATCATAGGACCCGTGCTGCCATATTACTTGGAAGAGTGGATTTAAAAGAATATTCCTGCTAAGTATCGTCATAGTATTCGTAAAAATGGCTATTCTATGTAATTTTAAACTGAGTGGTAGTTAGTAGTACCACTCAGGAGTACCGTCGGTAGATAAAGGGTTAATGAACTCGAGCAATGTATTTAAGAAAGCTGCCCAGAACGCATGGAATTATATTTAAAAAAAAAAAAAGAGATCGAAGAACACAAGACAGTTTGAAAGTAGGAGTGCGAAGGACTCAATCTTAAAACCTCGGCTAATCTAATAAACTAGGGGTCTTCTCTCAATCGGTGGCCCCTGGGCCGTAAACATTTCTATAAAGTGAATGGGGCCACGAGAGCCAATTAGTCACGGTCACGAACTCGTAGTTGACGTTATTGAGCTACGAGTTCGAGTCCTGAATGAGTGAGTAAGTGTTTTTCTCAACGCGACGCTAGAATGCAACACTAAGTCTAGTGGCAACAAACTTCGCAATTCATACTAAGATCAAGAGATGAAGAAGGCACCTGAGCTGGCATCCCTTTTCCAAACTATCACACCACGCCAGTGGGAGGACTTTAAGCCAGCGTTTCTCAAACTATGGGACGCGCCCCCCAGGAGGTCATGATAACTCTACAAAGAGGCGCGAGCATATTGATAAATCAAAAACAAAAGATTATTTTTAAAAAAATTATGAGTTTACTGAAAGTACACAAACAAGATACATTCTGACATAATACAAAATAAAAATACGCACTTACGCTGATATAATACGCTTTTAAATGTATAAGTACTGCACATTGTTTATAAGTAATCCCTTCACTACCGATTAAAAGTTACTCGATTCGCTCCCCAGTGCCACCGTTTTCCAAGTAGGCATGAGTATGTGATGTATTGGGTGAGGGGAGGAATAAATAAGCAAATCCTCTGAAGTAAGTTAATCCTTTAAAAACATTGTCAAGTTCCTTTAAGTGCATTCATTCTAAAGCCTTCAGAATCATTTTATGGATAGCACAGTGCAGAGAAAAGATCGTACTTCGAAAAGACGTATATATACGTCCGGAACAGTTAACGCTTTGACTGAGCGAAACGTTTATATACACTTAAGAGGTTAAAGTCCACCTGAAGGAACCTTATTGTAAATCAACTTTCCAACTTTTGCCCTTACCCCTTTCAGGCTAACATATAAAAAACATCACACCACATAAATAAAAATTCGTTCTGCGAACTTAAACTTATTCGTTGTTCAGCCGGTGCATGCGGAAACGTAAAATTTTAAATTTTTCATATTTTTTTTATTTATTTGTTTTACTTCATCCTAGCCTCAAAATGTTCTAAACATCTTGAAATTTGAAAATATGTTTTGTTTTTCTTAAAAATTACAATTTAAATACCCAATGTGGTCTCTACTTTTTACGCATGACGAGTATACTCGTCATGACATAAAATCTTGCATCTTCTGCATGACGAGTATACTCGTCATGACATAAAATCCTGCTTCTGCATGACGAGTATACTCGTCATGACATAAAATCCTGCATCTTCTCCATGACGAGTATACTCGTCATGACATAAAATTCTGCATCTTCTCCATGACTCGTCAATCACAGTTAACTGGTTGATAAACAATCAAATTAAATTTTTAAAGGGATTAGATTGGATGACTTGAACTAATATTTTCTTAAAATTACACGAAGCTTAAAATTTATGATACGAAATCAGTCGTGAATTCATTCTTAAATATTAACCACTGCATTTTTTTTTCTTTTCTTTTTTTACATTTGCAGCATTAAATTTCGGTTAAAAAAATATTTTCTTATTAGCCTTATTATTATCATTTAAATAGAAAAAATAAACTATAATATCTTTACTTTTTTTTTAATAAATTTTTTTCTTCTTAGAAATACGAAAATAATTACTCTCTCGAAAACAAATATTCAAATCAAACATGTTTTATTTCATCGCTCTTTTTATCCACCAATAAACCATCTTCCTCCCAACAACTCCATGCAACCTTACTTTGCAAAGATAATACTCCCATTTAACATTTAGCGTATTAACTGACACTTAGACATACTTGACAACTCGCATAAACAGGAAGATGGTTAATGAGAAAAATACCCCTAGCAAGCAAAACAAAGAATTCACAGAATCTCTCAGTTGCTTTGAGGCATTTTTTATGCCTATTTATTTATTTTTTCCAACCTTAGCCACGGGACACGTAATTCACTTGTAATGAACAGGTGTTACCTAATACTGACACGCCTTAAGCTTATTTCAGTCAAAAGTACTGTATATGTCCGTCGCAATTTTTTTTCCCCTTTGTCAGCTTTCTTTTTAACATCACAAAACTTAATTAACCCCAAAAGTAAGCTTTTTCGACAACGCAGGGGATTTTTTTTTCTTGTGCTCTCCCTCTATTTCTCTCTCTCTTTTTTTATAATCTTGAAGTTGTCAAGATTTTTTTTAACCTGTTCCTCGATGGCAGAAATGTTTACATTAACTTTTATCCTTTATGTTTAGTACTGCTACTAGATTTACTTTTTTTTTTTTTAAAAAAAAAAGAAAAAATAAATATAAAAATTGTGAAGATATTTAGATGTCGTTTTACATTATTTAGATGTGTCGTCATCTTACTTTTTCTTTATACATATATAATATTAAAGAGTTTATTATGCACTCCTTTTATTTAGTCCAAAACTTGAAATTTAAAAAAATTAAAAATTCCAAATTTTAACTTTATTTTTTAGTAATGTGATCGTAATACCATTTCAAATATTCTGAGTAGTCTACATTCTGTTTTCATATCATATGCAATCACTATTTTTCTCTAATTTTAAAAAGCATGAATTTTAAATTTGTTATGAATGTATTCCACAACAGCTACAGGACATGAAAATATGGCTTCTAAAAATTGAATTAGCTGAACGATTAACGTTGTTTACATACATCAAATATGCTCTACTTATAAATTGCTTAAAATATACATTACTTAAATCTAAATTTACGTATTATAAATACGCTTTTGCATGATTTTTGAATTATTTAAACATTTTTTTCTCGAATGAATGAATTTGAAGTTTTTTTATTCTATTTTCTCATGATCTAGTTTCAATTTTTATCAAAATTATTTGAATTTCATTAAGACTAATCTTGACACAAGTAATGCAGAATTTTTGAAACTACAATTAAAAATTAAAAAAAACCTTTTTTTAAAAAAAAATAAACAGCACTTGTGATAAAAAAGAAGCTTTTAAATTTTACATTATGTAAGTGCCTTCTTAGGAAAGCAGTCTACACACCTCAATTTATAGAAATACTGTTCTAAACTACCAGCAAAGTAATAATGATCTAGTTTCTTATCATATAGAAAAAAGTAATAATTACAAACAATAATATAAATACAGCTTAGAACATATCCTTCTAACTTAGTACATATGTTTATTAAAATAATATAAGAATAGTCTATAATAATTTTCTTTTTCTTTCTTTACTTAATAGATATTTCTCTTAAATTTTTTATTCTTATTGCCCTTTTTAAAAATTCTATTTGAATATCATTAAAAAAATTTTTCAATTTTTTACATAGATAGAGCCATTTTACTATAGATAGCATCTAGTGAAAATTATCATTTCAACTTCTAATTCACATCCATGCTTAATTTTGCTCCGTTCGTTAGTTTTTTTTTTCTAATTCTTAATTACTATTCTTTAATTTTTGGATAATTTGGTATGTTTTTCAGTTTCGGTTTACTCTTATTTAATTGATTTCTGTTATTTTTTTCCATTTATAAATATATTTTTCCTAATTTATCTTATTTATTAAGTTGTGTTCAGCTTGGATACACGTGTAAATTTAAGGCTTATATGTTATTTGATATTTTTGGCTTTTGTTCGTTCATTTTTTGTACAATTGTGCATAAATTTTCTACTGAAGAGGAAGGTTGGGCCCAATAAAACCCGCTTAACTATAACACAGCACACCGTTTGCGACAGCTTTAAAGAAAAAAATATTTTTGTATTTATATCTATTGAGTTTTTTTAATTAGTACATTTTTTAAGTCTCTAATTCTAGGTTCAAATTCCCAGAATTTATCTCCTTCTGATTTGTAGGATTTATTTACTTTTAAATCATCACACATTCCGTCGTCTTAAAAAAATATTTATATATGCGTAATAAAATGTAATAATTCACTATTTGAATTTTCTGTCTAGGTATTTTGTTTGATTTATGATGGTCTCGAATCCTCGTCATTACGTGATAATTAATTTTTTAGTTTACCCGCGCATAACGGAAAATATACTTTTTTCCACAACTTTATCTTTTCAGAAACTGCCACATTCGGGATATTTCAAAAAAAGATAATGCAATATTGCTTCATACAATTATTCTGACCAATCATGGTACTCATTAACAAAAATCAATTGATTCTCAATACTTCCGATTGAAGCTATAAAAGCTGTAATCTTTGGACCGAAAGAAGAACGCTTTTGTTCCTTGTCTTGTTTGTGCTCATTGGTATTGTTAATTGTTTTGTCCATTTATGTGTTTTAGTTAAATAAAACTTCCAACTAAATTAAAAAAACCAAAATGTCCCCCCATCATTTCAACGACTGCAGCAAGAAAAAGATCATCCCTGTAAAATATTTTAATTCCTCGTAAGTCGTTCTATTTATATTGATTCAAATAAATGCGAATAGACTTTTATAAGGGAAATACTACTGTCTTATTCAACACCGATAAAATATGTCAGCAATTTTGGAACATTTTTCTATACAAAAAATGTTCCAATTGTAATTTTATTAAAATCATGTACTTTAATATTTGACAAAAACACAAAAAGACTTTAATTATTTCACGTATGATTGAAGTATCTTGAATTTTACTTCGCAAACTTTTTAAAGCTAATGCCTTGGAAACCAGTGACATGCAATTTTTGAATGATGTGTTCGAATTAATCTTGTTTTCTCGTACTTGATTACTTAATACAATTTGACTCGTGTAAGGAACAAATTGTAAAACGACCAATCCAGAAAAGAGAAAACCTTCCCCACCCCCTCAAAAAAAAAATCTGCCAAGTTATTTCATTCTCCATCCGTATCAACTTCAACATGCCGGCGCTTCTCAAAAAGTCAAGATATTTTTACCCTTGCTGATCTTGCTCCAGCGCAGCACGTGCCGGAAAAATAGTATTGACACTTCCAGATACCCAACATACAGATGCATGAATATATGCGCACCTCAACCCATACGTATCTATAACTGTATCTGTATATCTATATAAAGGTCCTTATGGATACAGATCACATATACACATCACCCCCACATAAAAAAAGTGCTTGTGTGGGCAGGAAAAAGATAACTCTAAAAAAGAGTACTGGATATATCAGGTGAAGCCAAAAACCCCACCATACATGCAAAACCGGTGGGGCTTTTGCATTAACGGTCCTTTACTCCCCCACCTCTCCCTTGCCCCCACCTTCTATCCATGGTTGCGACTGAATATCGTGAATAGCAATGACGTCACAGCTGCAGCCAATAGGAAGTAGCGCTTGTCATACGAATTGCCACGTCTCATTGATTCGCGCATGCGTTCTTTAAAGAAATGAGGTGTCCTTAATGCTTTCCCCCACTGGGGATGAAATAAGAGATAGCGGGGATTGCCGTTTTTTTTTTTTTTTTAAAAAGGGGGTTGGGGGGTGTACTAGACGGTGGATTTAATTGGGAGATAATTGTTTAGGGGGATGGGGTGGTTTTGCTAAATGGGGGTTTAAATGGGTATTTGCAATTTGAAATGTATGAGGGAAAATGTGTTTTAAAGTCGTTTTTGGATAATTAATAAAATGCAATCGTCATTATCAGGTTATTTAATTTTTCTTTCAAATATTAATCTCACACACACAAAAAAAGTATTAGAAATTTTATTATGGAATTGAAATTATTTATTAGTTTTTTTATGTAAAAGATGCTTAATGTGTAATTTATTCATGGCTTTATGTCGCATAATCAAATGTCTGTGAAAAACATATGCAGTTATTAATTAATTTAATAATAAGTTATTTCATGTTTTATAGAAAAAGACGCGTGTTAAACGAAATGCGAGATATTTTCATGCATATAATTCATTAGAAATGTAATCAATACCCATTTCTTATTAAATCTATTGTTTTTGGAATAACAGTTTTCTTTTTTCTCTTTTAAATTTTAAAGTATCAAAAAAGGATAAAAAAAAAAAAGGTTATATTCATACTTTTCAAAGATTAAAAAAAAAAAAACCTTTACAATTTCAAAAATCGTTTAAAATTTCGTGCAGTATATGTTAATTTTATTATTTCGAAAAAAATTTTAAAAATCGCGTTAAAAACTTATTTGTAGAAAAGCTTACTCTTAGGTATCCTGTAACCCTAATGGTAATTTTTTCCTCTGTTAGAAAATATATATTTTTTTCCCCTTTCCTTTTATTTACTTTTTTTTCTCTCTCTCTCTTATTTATAACGAAAAATGTTGAACAATGAAACTACAACACAACACGATTTTGAAGTAGGTGACATTCTAAATATTTTTCTGTGAAATTAGAGAATTTTTAATATATATTTCGGATACGATCAATTTCTATCAAATCTTACGTTTCTAATTGCATTTATATCTCCTTTTACTTAATGTTAAATAAATGAAACTGGAAATTTCAAAATCCTGATCAAATAAAACAGCGTGTAAATTGAATTTTTAAGAACATTTAAAGAACATTTTCTTTTAAAATTCTATATGGTAAAAATTAAAAAATTATTGGTTTATGAAGAAAGCAGGGGTGTTCCAACCCCCCTTTCCCTTGTTTACGCCACTGATTTCTGGTACCACTGAAGAGGCCTTATAGAGGGGCTGATATGTTAAATTTGTCGTGGTTCAATTCCTTACGTTGGCATGGTATCAGGGGCGTAGCTACCGCCGTATCAACTATATGAGGGTCCCCAGCTACAAGGACCCAATTTGTGTTAGAAAATATTCATAAAATGTCAAAAGGCTCTCAATACGGAGCCCCAAAAGAATTTTGATTCAGAGCCCACTCAAAACTAGCTA
>BMAV01006551.1:9663-29542 GCA_019973955.1 Trichonephila inaurata madagascariensis | reverse complement strand
ATAAGTAAAAGAAATTCAGAACATGGTATTTGTAAATATGTTTCTAATTACATTTTCTCAACTATTCATAATAATTACAGATTTTATTAAAGGAATGTTTATTTTATTTGCAATGGGATTTTAACTCGCTGCGTTTTTGTTCCAACAGAAAATAAAGAAAAAAAAAAAAAAGTTCATCAATATTATTTAAAAAATATCACATCCCTTCGCTATCGAGTCCAACGCGTTATCCATTGCTCTATAGGGACACGAGTGATTTTCCTTTTTATATATGGTGTTGTACTATTATTTTTGTTTGTTACTATTTATTCAATAATTAAGTTTAACTAATGGATTATTATTTGAAAAAACTGCATTAACATCAAGGGTCATCTACTACAAGTTCCAAAAAATGTACTTGAACTTGAATGGATAAATAGAAAGTATCTTGTTACAGATTGAAAATTTGAACAAGATATATATACTTATGGAGATTGTGAACTAATAGTAGGAATTGAAAAAGCAAACAAAATAAAACTAATAAGGTTATGATAAGTAAGAAGAAAGTTACAGATAACAAAAATAATGCTAAAACAATTATCAGAATGACCAAGAAACAGCTTATAACAAAATTAAACAGAGTATCATAAAGACAGAAATTTTTTTTTAAAAAAGAACAATGGTGCAGATAAAAAACATAATTATCACGAGATCTGAAAAAGATTTTAAAAAAAATATATTTAAAGAAATTAGATAAACGAAGATTTGAGAATGCAAAGACAGAACGGAAGAAACAATCGAAATGAAGCGTAACAAATGGAAAAGAAATAGGAAGAAATGAATTTGAAATAAAAAGTTTAAAGATGTAACCAAGAAAACTAAAGAAAATGACAAGAAAGAAATAGAAATAATAAAAGATAATTAAAGGAAGAGTTTTTCCATTGTGACAAAAATGAGGATGGAAACAAAATTAGGAAATGCAAGAAAGGAGAATAAAAGGAAGAGAAATTATAAACTAAATTCAATAAATACGTTCTTATATATATAAATAATATAATATAATATAATATAATATAATATAATATATATATATATATATATATATATATATATATAATATAATTCATCTTTATAAATGTACTACAGCAACATCAAAAAGAAAATATGATAAAATATGTAATGACTTGTATTTTTCAATTCATACTATTAGCTCACACTGTCCATATATTTATTTATTTATCCTTGTGGAATTTTCAATCGTTAATAAAATACATTTTAAAGCGCTCCATTGAGCTAAAATTTTATATACATGATTATTTTGGATGACAATACAGTAATTTAATTATAATTAGTAAAAATTAATTGATTAAAACTAATTATTCGAAGACTTGTGTCAAAACTTGAAAATATTTTTTTTCCCTCACGTTTTAAAGTATTCAGTTGAACTGAAATTTTATAAACACGATTGTTTTGGATGACAATACGATACTTTAATGATAATTAATAAAAATTAATGGCCACTTATTAATGTTGTGCTTCTCTGTCATATGTATATACATCTTTATATTAATTGTAACTATTTAATAAAAAGTAACTAAAATAAAATTTTTCTTTGTTGATCTAAGTAGGAATTGAGTTAAAATTTTTTTTTATATTACTTGTTTTAACTATATTTATTGTAATAATGTATTAGTTACAGATAGTTCTAATATATATTTAAATTTTAATAACTTTATTTAATATTATATGATTATTATATATAATAATTATTATTAAATCATACTATATGAATATTATATAAAACGACTATTAACTTATAAAAGATTATATTATATACTGTTTAATTTTATTAATACATATTACTTTTTATTTTTTATTGTTATTCATTATTTATTGATTGATCTTGGTTATTCTCAATCTCTTCCTATATTCTTCTTTTGAAATATATTTCATTGTATTTCTAAACAATTCTTAAAAATTATCTTCCGGACGATTTGATACCGCTAGGCCGCCATCTTGGATTCCGTTGCTTGGCGTGATTGCTTTTTCGCGCCAAGCAGCGCTTGGTGTCTTGCCCCGTCATATCAAACTAGCACCATCAATTAACTTTCCTCCGTAATGTTTTAACACTATTCCATATACAATACTGTAATGTGTTTTACTGAGTCAATTCTAACCAATAACTTTTTCTTTAGGTGAAGATTTGGTTCCAAAATCGTCGGATGAAGTGGCGGAATTCCAAGGAAAGAGAACTGTTATCCAGTGGCGGATCGAGGGAACAGACCCTCCCCACCAAGCACAATCCCAACCCCGACCTCAGTGACGTCGGGTCATACGTATCCAAGGACCCGGATTGCATCCGGGACGAGAACAGTTTCAAGGACATGAAGATCACCCCCTGTCACACGCCGGATAGTCCGGTGGACGAGGACAGTGGCGGTCACCCCCACTTGCGGCATTGCGTGGATCGCAGTTCGGACGAAATNTTTGCCACAATCAAGTCATATATGCATGTATCTTTGTAGCTACATTAATAAATCACTTTCTATTCATCCATTCAAAGTAGGAATTGACTTTAAAAAATTTATTTTATATTACTTGTTTTAAAGTATAACGTAAAATAAATCGGTAAAAGGTATTTTAAAGACATTAAATAAACATTTTAAAATATAAATTTTGGACATTAAATAAAAAGCATCATAAAAATTGTACTTGATTGTGGCAAATGCAAGAAATTATCACTGGTTTTTATAAATACATATATGCATGTAAGCATGTGGAATTTTCTTCTTTTCTTTTCTTTTTTCTTTTTCAGAATTTAAATCCTATTTATGCAAAAAAAAGATGTTCCCTGATATTCAGCCGAAGAGAATAACATAACAAAAAATTTGTTTTTTCTGCTTAAGTATTGTCACAAGGGGAATGAAGTTTAGATATTTGGTGGGTATTTTTAAAACAAAAATCAAAGTAATTTCTGTTAAAGAAACACGGGAATTTTAGTACTTTTTACTATTCATTGCGATGAAAGGACTCCAACTAAATAATTAGAAGAAAACGCATCAAGTACATTTAATAGTTTCTTAAGTATTAATTTTTTTTTAAAAAACCCGACTGTTGAAGGGAATAGAGCACAAATAAAATGGAAGATGAAAAAAAGCTTGGATCAGACTGATCTGACGGGGCAGGAGGAGAGAGCTGGGGTTATGAAATGCTATTAAATTTTTAAATATATAACAAAAATTTTTAACTCTAAATTATATATATATATGTTCGTAAATTATTTTTCTCCTAATCTCCATATCACATAGAACATCTTTTCCCGCATAAGTAGGTTTCTATTAATAACATTTTTTACCCTCCATATATAGCCACGATTCACCTTAATGCATACACTATACACAGTGGAGCACACGAGGGGGGGTGTTAGGGGTCCGAACCTCCCCCCCAAAGCCCTTGACTTTTTCCACGATTAATTACAATTCTAAGTATATAGTACGTAAAATTTAATTAAGTATTTGTTATTAATGATTAATTTTATTAATTAATGCTAATTATTTATTCAATAATTAGTTTTTTATTGTGTTTTGTTCCCGAAAATCGACAAAATCAAAAGAGCATGGTACAAGAATGGCGAACTTTCGAGCCCCCCCCCTTGAAAAATTCCTGTGTGCGCTACTGACTATACATATATATGTTATATATAAATAAATTTATTTTTATACAGGTATTTAATTAATTTGCTGTTTTATAATTAGTATTGAAATGATTTTTCAATTCCTCTACTATTAGTTGACTCTTACCCTTTATTTATTTATATATATCTTGTTCAAATTTTCACTCGTTAATAAAATACTTTTTATTCATCCACTGAAGTTCAAATACATTTTTTTTAAACTTGTAGTGGATGGCCCTTGATGTTAATAGTTTTTTCAAATATTAATTCGTTAATTAAATTTCATTAATTAAAATAAAAATTTTCTTTCTTAACCTAATCAGGAATTGACTTCAATTTTTTTTTATTACTTGTTTTGTAATTCATTGCATTTGCACATATACTTTTTACTCTTATAACGTGAGTGCGTGTGTGTGACATGATGCTTTAATATAGAATATGTGGTAAACATCTTATGAAATGAAAAAAAATCCATCCCTAATCGCCCCTTTCTTAAAAAATGATTCAAGCTAATTGGTTTCTGAATTCTACTTCTCGATATCACATGTTTTTGAAATAATCTTGACATTATTATTTCGTTAATTTTTTTTTCTTTGACTAGAATAATATGAGGAAAATAAATCCAGCGATTCAAAGTTATATAGCAATATTTTGAGATAATGAGATTTGATATTTCGCTTTGCAGTATATAAAAGATTTCTACGAACTTGTAGCTAAATCACTGAGGCTTCAGAGTAGGATTTCCTACGAGATTGAATTTTAATATAAAGAAGAAACGTATTTGGGAGTGATAATGAAAGTTTTTTTTTTCTTCTGAAGAATATTAAAGATTTTTTTATAATAAATGTTCGAGAAATCTTTTTGAAAAAATTCTAATAGGAACTAGTCTAATTACTAGTCTAATAGGAACTAAATTCTAATTTAGGAACTAGTTTGATATCAGAGGGCACGCATCTTGTTGTTTATGTTCGCCAAAATAGGCGATAACATTACAATATGGTTACCTTGGTATTTTTGCAGTTTTTGGAATATTGCAAGTTTCAGTACTTTTTAATTCATATTCATTATAAATTTTAATATATATCATGTAATTATTTTATTAGTAATATAATATAAAAATACAATTATTATTATATGTAATCATAATATTCGTTCCTTATATAATTGCTTTTTTATTATATTTATTTATATAAATATTATTACATCTTATCTAATTATAATTATTATTTTTTATTCATTTATAATTATTATGTTACTTATTGATAATTTTACCTTATGTGAGTATTCTTATGTATCCTTTTTATATTACAATACCACGATTATTTTTTTTTGTTACTATTAAACTACATTATACATAATTACTATTAAGTTATAAGAGGTTATTATATACTGCATAATATTATTAGTACATGTTACTTTTTATTATATTATATTGTTATTCATTATTTATTGAATATCTCTTTCTATATTCTTCTTTTGAAATATATTTCAATATATATTATTATTCAAATATATATTATTTGAATTGTATTTCAAAACACAATTCTTAAAAATTATCTTCCGGACGATTTGATACCGCTAGGCCGCCATCTTGGATTCCGCTGCTTGGCGTGATTGCTCTTTCGCGCCAAGTGAGTGAGTGAGTGAATATTAACGTCGCACTGTTCAGCTACACGAGGGCTTTTGGCGACGGACCACGTAATTTTGAACCATGGTCAAGTGACGTGGACGACACCTGAGCTGGCACCCCCCTCTCCTAACTACCACACCACACCAACGGGAGGACGTTTCAGCTCTCGACAGATTTAACGTGCATCGCTGCCCTACACGGCGGGTCTTTAGTGGTACGGGGCTCGAACTCATGACATGCCTGCCATGGTCCGATACCTTAACCACTGGGCTACCGCAGCCCCCTCTATCGCGCCAAGCAGCGCTTGGTGTTTTGCCCCATCATATCAAACTGCCACAATGAATTAACTTTTCTCCGTAATGTTATAAAACTATTCCATATATAATACTGTAATGTGTTTTACTGAGTCAATTCTCTAACCAATAACTTTTTCTTTAGGTAAAGATTTGGTTCCAAAATCGTCGGATGAAGTGGCGGAATTCCAAGGAAAGAGAACTGTTATCCAGTGGCGGATCGAGGGAACAGACCCTCCCCACCAAGCACAATCCCAACCCCGACCTCAGTGACGTCGGGTCATACGTATCCAAGGACCCGGATTGCATCCGGGATGAGAACAGTTTCAAGGACATGAAGATCACCCCCTGTCACACGCCGGATAGTCCGGTGGACGAGGACAGTGGTGGTCACCCCCACTTGCGGCATTGCGTGGATCGCAGTTCGGACGAAATGGACATTAAAGTGCTATAAGACAAAGTTGCCGGACAACTTGCTGGACACTGAATTGGAATTGTGGCACGAAAGATCAAAATATGTGTTGGAAATGGTTGGATAAATTTGATTCATTCGTATCTCTTGATTCTCCTGCTGTTTTCTTAGAAAGTGGAACATTCCCCCACCCCCGGTACTTTTTGTTCAAAAGGAAAAAAGAAAATTAATGATGATAATATTAACTTTCTTTTATTTCTGAAAAAAAAAGCATATCTAATTTAAATATTTCATATAAATTTCTCTTTTAACACCGGTACATAATTATCTGCTACAAAATTCGCATTATTTTCGTTGTGTAAACAGTATTAAAATCGTTCCTTATAATCGAATAGATCAGGGGTGGCAAAAAGCAATCCTCCAAAATAGTAAAAAAAAAAAGTACCGTAAAATCCGGAGTATAACGATCACCTATACTTTAAAGCTGCAATTTTTAATTTTTAGATAAACTCGTTGTATAACGTACACTCCTTTTTTACGGGGAACAAAAAAAAAAAAAAACACGAAATGTTTGTGCGCAATGCTTTTACGTTTTGAAGTCATTTATTCGAGGTATTATTCCAAGCTGTAGAAAAAACAAACAATTTACTTGTACAATATGCTCAATTTAATGTACCGTAACATCCGGCGTATAACACGCACCTTTAAGAGAAATAAAGATTGAAATTTACGGGTGCACATTATAAGCCGGGTTTAAAAATGAGATCTTTAAAAAAATAATAATAATAAACAAGTAATATAACAAAAAAAATTTTAAGTCAATTCCTACTTAGATCAACAAAGAAAATTTTTATTTTAGCTACTTTTTATCAAATAGTTACAATTAATATAAATAAGTATATACATATGACAGAATCACAACATTAAGTGGTAATTCATTTTTATTCATTATCATTAAAGTATCGTACTGCTATCCAAAACAATCGTGTAAATAAAATTTCAGTTTAACTAAACCTTTTAAAACGTGAGAAAAAAAATCTTTTGTAAAGTTTTGACCCAAATCACTAAAAATGAAACCAACGTGGCTGTATCTGTAATTCTTTAAATAATTAGTTTCAGTCTATTAATTTTAGTTAATTATAATTAAATTATCGTATTTTTACCCAAATCAATCGTGTATAGAAAATTGCAGCTCAAACGAGCGTTTTAAAATGTGAGAAAAAACCTTTTCATGTTTTGACACAAGTCACCAAAAATGATGGCAACGGGGTTGTATTTGTAATTCTTTGAATAATTAATTTTTATTAATTTTTATTAAATTATTGTATTGTCATCCAAAATAATCATTATATAAAATTTCAGCTCAATGGAGAGCTTTAAAATGTATTTTATTAATGATTGAAAATCCCACGAATATAAACAAATACATAAATAAATAAATGCATAGAGTGTGAGCTAATAGTAGGAATTAAAAAAAAAGATGATCACAAAAAAAAAAAAAAAAAAAATTGACTTTTGCATAAATCGAAAAACAGTTTATATTTAAAAGAAATAACATTCCTTTTGAACTTAAAGACCTGTCGTTGTAGAAATATACTATTTTTGTTCTCAAATTTGCGATAATACCTCAAACAAATGATTTCAAAATATAAAAGCATTGCGCACGAACATTTCAGGTTTCTTTGTAAAAAAAGAGGGTGCGCGTTATACGGCGAATATACCTAAAAACTAAAAATTGCAGCTTGGAAGTATAGATGCGCATTATACGTCGGATTTTACGGTATATTGATTTTTATGTTACAATTTATACTTTATTTGAGATGCAAAAATATTTAATAAATGCAATCAGTTTAAAAAGGCGCAGTCCTATGGTATCCACCTCTTCCCCAATGTGACCCTCAAGCTAAATCAATTACCAACCCCTGACTTAAAGGGTTAATATAGCTTTCTACTTCATAAAATGGCATGAGAATTATTAGATACGCGAATTCTAGATATCAACCGGTGTTACTCCTACCAAACATTTGTACTTCATTGACTGATAAGTAACAAATAAAAGCTCATTTTAAAGCTACCTTGCGAAAGACCAAAGACTTGACGTCGTTGAAAAGGCATTTCTAATTTCTAGCGTTGGTGATAATGATATAAGAAGTGACGAACAACATTCCAAAAATAAAATAAAACTAATATATATCAAATGAATAAACTTTGTCACAGAATATCAGATTGAAAGATAAAATATCTTGAACCATTGTAATTTTTTTTCCAAGTGATATATTGTCTCGGTGTTGCGTAAAAAAGAAGCGAATTATGTAGATGTGTGGAAATTCAAGAAATGTACGAAGTTTCTACATCATTATATTCTTGAAGATGTACAAAAATGATGCTTAAAGAGGCGAGAAATGAACTGTTAATGCAATGCTGATACTGACAAAAAGTTGATGTAGAATGAAAAGACTGTATTTATTTATCAATCATCAGAACTGCAAATTAAATTATTAAGTTGATTATGGACTTACATTTCTCAATTATTGAAAAGAGCTGTCTTTCGCGGGAAACAAAACAACAGATGATTTCATGTTTTTTTTTAACTGAAGAGATGTGTTATTTCAATTAATTTATAAATGCTTTAGTCCATTTTTTTAGTCTATAAAGTCTTTTTTTTAATGTTAATTTTTTTTCCACATAAGTAGATGAACAATTATAGTCGCGAATACTTTGAAAATAAAATTTAAAAATAAACTGGAAATATTTTTAAAGTTATTTAGAAAAAAACATATATTTATGTGAATACGCAATAATTGAAAAAAAATTCTCTAAATCAATTGAATCTAAAAAGTGGATCCAGATAAAAACTGATTCTAATTAAGGTTTGATATTTTGATTAATACTGATACAAATGAAATATTGATATTCTGTGAGTACTTATTCGCATTTTTAATATTGCTACAAATAAAACTTGAAAGGAATTATATTTTCTCCAAAGCTTTATTTTTTTTCTTCAATATAACATACTTATAATCTTATATCTTAAAAATAATTATTTATTGGTAAATAATAATTTTGTTTACCTAAGGAATTTTTAAATAAAATCATGGACTAAATAATACTTTTCCCAATTTTTGCTTTCAATGTATTGGGCTAAATTCATATGACGTTATAGTCACTTGATGTATGAATTCACGTATTTCCAACGAATCAGTCCATGTGTTGCCAATTTTTGATTTTTTTTACATAAACTTCCTTGAAAAGTTCATGTTTATCAACAATAATAATTAGCATAGGGGAACAAATTACACTTGATATAAAAGTACATACATAAAATTTATTTTGAAAAACTTTTAGAAGAATTTTAATCTTTTAACATCTTTACCCCCAACTATTAAATTTGAAATTTTATTTAAATTTTACATGTAGAACAGCAAGTACAAGATTAATGGTAGCTTTGAATTCAGTGGAGAACACGTGATTCCATTTATCACGTGACCGTCATAAGTTAAGCTCATTAGTTAAATGAAAATATTTATTTGATTATACATATGAATTAAATAGTACATTATTTTTCAATCCGGTTTCTAAAAACTCAGAATAAATCAAATTTGAAATTACTTATTATACGCGCAATTTTTTTTTTTTTTTTACAGAAACTACATCCTATAGTAGCTTTTTCTCTGATATATATTTTTTACTGTGATATCAAATTTTGGTACTTTTCCGCTTCGTCGGCGCAAATCTCGCCAAGCATGGTTTATTGGCGACAACACACAATAAACACATTAAAATTTCTTATAAATGATAGTTCTCATTCGTTTCTCCGACTATTTTTTAAAGTATTATGGAAAAGAGTTGACTGATAAGAAAAGATCACGACTTATTTTAAAAAAAGTGGCGGTAAAAATTTACCAGTGGGAATATTCCGTTTGGTTTCGGTTGCATCATTTTTGGCTACTATATAAGGTGAAATGGCAAAGTACCCAAATTTTCAATTAATTCAAATTCATTTTATTTTATGTTAGTCTAAAATTTTGTAACTGAAGACACCTAGATGAAATTTTAATAAGTGACCGTATTAATTATACAATGATTACATTTTTAAAAAAATATCTGAAATAAAAGAATTGACAACAATGAAATTTTGTATAAATTTTTCCAATATATGACTAAAAATAGGAATCATTATTTTTTTTCAGTTAAACTAATTATTTATTTCTAGTAATATTATGAAATGGATTACAGATTAATAAATACGATACTTATCAGTCTTTCAATATAAGAAAGAACGATTAAAAATAAAAATACATTCTGGATTTAAATCTGTCAATCTATAATAATTTGCCAATTCATTCAGAAATCTAGTTTTGAAGAATATCAATTGAAAGTTTGTATGATCCGTACGAGGAAAGACAGCTCTTGCTTATAAATAACTCTGTATATACTGTACACACTGACGTTCCTATAACTGAGCATTTGTGCTTTGCCCAAACTGCACGCTGTATGTGCCAATAAAAAGTACAGACTGTATTGAAAACCAACCGAAAAGAAAGTTTTATTTCATTGTGTTTGCAAATGTCTAATAAATAACATCATGCAATTAAATGTGTCTTTTCATTTGTCTTCTTATTTCTAACATACTGTCAATAAATTTCAAGCTCTAAGAAAAGTTGCCATTAATTGTTGTTGAATTGTGAGAAATGAAGATGTTAATTCAGGTTATAATGGGCTCAATTCATGTGACGTCATAGTTACATGATAGTGAAAGCCATGTGATGTGATTCTAGCCAATCAATTTAAAAACTCATGTGACGTCATAGTCACACAATAAAAACTATCTAGTGTTTCCAGCTAATCAGTTCACGCGCTCCGGTGTTGCCAAGTTTTGCTCTTTGCAGAAACTTTCCCTTCAAAAGTACATATGTATACAAAATGTATTTTATTTAAAAGTATAAACATATAATATATATATATATTTATAAAAAATTTTTCCAAGAATTTTTTCCCCCCAACAATTAAACATCTTTACCCAAATACGAAATTTGAAATTTTATCTGAGTTTTACAAATAGAACAATAAGTACAATTAGCTTAATGTTTGTTTTGAATTCAGTGGAAAACACGTGTTTGTTTTTATCATGTGACTTCATGAATTGAGCCCATTGTTACTCTTTCATTTTAAGGGACTATACAATTTAAAAGAATAATACATTTTTCGTTAAAAAAAATCAATCAAAATAAATTTTCCCTACTTCTACAGATATACATTGCAAAATTTTCCATACGTCTTGCAAATGTTCACAGGATTTTTAATTTTGTGCAGGTTCGAAAGATATCTATCCATAGGCTTAGCATACGTCCGAGATTAGCCTATACCAGGGGTCAGTAACTTTGTAGTTGTGGCATGCCAAACCCATCTAACAATAGGATACAGGGTGCCACACGGTAGGGAATATTTGAAACAATTCATTTCCAAATATAATGCATGCAGAGTTAGGAAGTAGTGGTCAAGAATATACATTTAGAGTTTTATTGTATATTAATTTTGCAACATTTAAAGATAATTATTAACAGAAAGAGTCAACGATATGACTGTTTCTTCAAAAGATAAATGAAAAATAATAATTGTATATAGATTTTATGCATCTTTTAAATATATTTATCTTAAAATAAGAAATAAACAGCATAAATAAAAGTATTACTTCAATGTATTTAAATAAAAAAAACAAGCAATATAAAAAAAATTAAGTCAATTTCTACTTAGGTCAACAAAGAAAATTCTTATTTTATATATAGTTACTTTTTATCAAACAATAACAATTAATATAAATATGTGTATACATATGACAGAATCACAATATTAAGCGGGAGAATAGAAAGCGATTTTCCATTCTTTATATGGTGTTGGACTTCTATTTTTGTTTGTTACTATTTATTCATAAATCGCATTCTCAGAAATTAGGCCATCCCAGGTAGGATTCGAACCCATGACCATTGGATGAAAAGTCCAACGCGCTATCCATTACGCTACAGGGACACCACGAGCGATTTTCCTTTTTATGTATGGTGTTGGACTATTATTTTTGTTTGCTACTATTTATTAATCAATTAAGTTTAATCAATGAATTAATATTTGAAAAAACTGTATTAACATCAAGTGTCATCCACTACAAGTTTTAAAAAATGTATTTGAACTTGAATGGAAGAATAGAAACAATTTTATTAAAGATTGAAAATTTGAACAAGATGTATATATATATATATATATATATAATAGGAGGAATTGAAAAATAATTATTTTAATGTCAACCTTCCCTGCACCGCTCTACTTCTTATCCCAATATTAGAGATGTAATGCGCTACTTTCAATTTGGAATGATTTTGAACATTTAATAGATAAACAAATTCTTCTCGGGCCCAAATATTTACCATATGAGAGGAAAAATTTGTCCACATACATATGTAGAACCAAAAGTGGAAAACAGAGTCCATTGAGCTTTCTAACACTTTTTCTCTAAACAAATAAATCTCTTCGGCAATGACATCCAATAATTTAAAACAGCTATCGATTTATCATTAGAGTTATCCATCAGATTATTTCGGGTAATTCCATAATTGTTGCTTTCCATAATTCTGAAGATGATAGTCCACACAAATATTTCATTTTAAAATTATCCACTTCCATCTACTCAAAAATAGACAAATTTGTAGATTAGTGCTGAGTGTCATTGAGAATTGCACTGCGTGTCAAATGTGGCAAGCGTACCTTAGGTTGTCGACCACTGGCCTAGACAGTCCTGGTTTTTAGTGCTGTCCAGGATATAGTGGTCGGTATTTGACTGGCGAGAATTTTTTTAAATTTCAGACCTATATGTTCGACATCTAATTTTAAAACATTCTCTTAGAGCTGTGCATAATTAATAATGTAGTTCTGAAATTGGAAGCTTATTCTATCACAGCAGCAGAAGCATTTCAGACATACCGAAAAATTGCTATAGACAATAACAAATAATTGCTGAACAAATATTCTTCTCAAGCATATGCAATTTCTATAGTTCTAGCATTCAATATTTAGAGTTGTGGATAACAGTTTTGATACAGTTAGTAAGTTTCAGTGGTTCACATTACGATCTGAAAATGCCTGCTTTGATTTACAGGATAAGATGTAGGGTTTCTTTCTAGGGAAATCATAAGATTTCTGTACTTTTTCTATTCCCGGGAATTATACTTCGTTCCCGGAATTTCCCGGGAATCGCCTAGACCAAAACACGCTGGAATACTTTGTTGGTAATGCTTGAAAAATTTTTAGAAATAAAGTCAGAGCAATTTTATATATAAAAGCATTAATTGACATTAAAGAAGAACACAAATGATGACCAATGTAGAGTTTGAAACTGTGACCACACAATTGTAGCATGCTTCAAGCCAGTAAAAATTGGCTTAGATAAATTATGCAGTCGAAATGGAACTTAGTTAAATGTAGAAGGTGTATTCTCTTTCGTTATTGGGGAATTGAACGAACAAAATTCAGAATTTGTGAAAAATATGAAATATTCTCTAATCCAAAGAATTAATGAGAGACGCAAAACGTTAATTTAATAGGATTAATGTGATGCCTATTAAAAATTGTTTGGTTAGACAAGTCCAAATGATAGAGAGAGAGAGAGAGGGACAAGGCTTTTCTGCGAACAAGAGGAACCAACATCCAACTCTTCGCACTCAGAAGATAAGAGCATGGAGATCTTGAAAGAAAAACCTCTGGCGTTGGACGAAAAATTAGAGAAAACAATTTACTTTAAAACAAAAGTTTTATATTGTTCAACCAAGGAAAAAAAGTACTAGCTGCATGAAACAAGAGAAGTAAACTGCATGAAACAAGAGATGCAATTGTTCGACTCGACTAAAAATTCATAACCAAACATTATAAAACTATGTGAGGCTTTAAAAACAATTCTTCCAACTTTAGTTGAAGCCGGAAACAGCATTTTCTGCTACCGGATTCTTTGTCACAATGCTTAGAACTAGGCTGAGTGATAAAAGCATAAATTGCTTATGCTTTCTGAAATACTATTATAAAAATGAATAATCAATTTATTATAATTTTTCTTGTATTTGTGTTAGCTCATTATATAGATAAGTATTAATTTTGGAATTTATATGTATCCTTATTTTATATAATTATTATTAATTTTATTTAAAAATAACTTGTTTTTAAATTTTTTGAAATTTTGATGTATTTTCGGGAATTCCGAGAACAACAGTTACATTCTCGGGAATGGAAAAACCCGGGAAATCAGAAACCCTAGTAAGATGTGCACAAGTTGTCAACGCAGTGCCGGTTTATTCATTGGATGCTTGGGGCGGGTGCCCAGGTGCCCGAGGCTCGAAAGGGGGCCAGAACAAGCTGGACTTATGAATTTCGATCTACCAGTGACAAGGGGGTCCGTAGACCTTCTGTGTCCGGAGCCCGAATTGAGCTTAAATCGTCAATATGTCTACGCAATTATAAAAGATTGTATAAATGTATTGATGACCTATTTGATGAACGTACATTGTTGAACTAGGTAATTAAAAACTAAATGGTAGGTTGTAGTTCAAATTTTGAAGAAGTACCAGATACTATTGAAGACATGTCGAAAGTGTGTTTCAAAAGATTGATATTTCATGTGTTGCAGTATTCCCCTAAAATGGTTGAACTTGGGATGTCTTTGCCTAGGACGTTTGCTCTAGTTGAGAGAATTTTTTCAATTGTGGCAAAAATTTAGCAGAAAAAAAGTAGACTTTCAGTATTCTACTGTTAAACAACTAATAAATTTTAAAATTAAATCAGAATTATCTTTGTGTGAATTTTATGACGCAATTAAAACAATCAAACCATTTCTGAAAAAGTCGTGTGTACAGTGGAAAATTCAAGACAATTAATAAGGACAATTAATAAAGACAATTAATTCAAGACAATTAATGTTTTAGTAAACTGTTAATACTTTTAAGTAATTTTCAAAATATGTCTTGTGGGCTGGAGCTCCCATACTATGTATGTATCTCTCTATGTAGGAAATATACGTCAAGTTTTTGCATATATAGAAATGGTCAATGTATGTTTCTAGACAAACTGAATTGGTTAAGGATTGTAGTTCACTATCTTGCATATAAGCTTATGAAATATATATGAACATAAAATCAAAGCATAAAAACATACACATATGCATACAACCAAAACATAAAAACACACACACAATCAAAACATAAAAACACACACGCATACAATCAAAACATAAAAACACACACACATACAATCAAAACATAAAAACACACATACACACACATTCACATACAATAAAAACATAAAAACACACACATATACAATCAAAACATAAAAACACACATACACATACAATCAAAACATAAAAACACACACACACATGCACGTACAATCAAAACATAAGAACACATACACATACAATAAAAACATAAACAAATCACATATACAACCTATCTCAAATTTTTTGATGCCTTCATTCATTCATATTCTATTCTATTCTATNTACATCTTTCCCCCTTCCTTTGGAATTTTTAAAAAAGTTTCAAGCTTGTCGCAAAACACCTAAGAGAAGCATTAAGAGTGGCCGTGTATACACACTCACATACACGTGTGTGTGAATGAGGGGAAAAAGAGAAATTGAAAACTTAAAATGAATTAAAAGTAACTCCTAAAACGAACTCTTTCATAAAATCCTTAAATTTTCAATTTTCAATTTCAATTTTAAGGTAACGGTAACGGTTATATATTTACGTGGAACCTTAGAGAAAGCTCTTTTATCCATTCATCATAATAAATTGAACAGAGAAAAATTTGTTGAAGTTACATATAAAAATAGAAAGCAGTCCACATTAAATGCAGCGCAACAGCGCTGGTGGAGGGGTGGGTGGGAAAAATTTCAATTTTATCAAAACAATTGTAAGTATACGACCGCTTTTGGCTCTAGCTAATTCAAGTCATAAGCCCATTTCTATTAATAAAAGAACCTGAAAATTTTAGGTTTCCAAACTCTATTTCTTCATTTTAAAGCTAAAAATATATTAAATAAACATTAGATTTCTATGATTACAGTTTAACTTACGAGGGTCACCCAGCACCAGCAACGGAATGCCGTAGGTTCGAATCCTGGTGCCAGTGAGAACCCACCGTGTAGGGGGGGGCCATGGCCATTAAATCCCATCGAGGGGTAATATCCTCCCGTTGATGTGGTGTGATAGTTAGGAGTAGAGGTGCCAGCTCAGGTGCTTTCCTCATCACTTGACCGACGCTCAAAATTACGAGGTCCGTCGAGATATCAGTCCCCATTCCAGTTATGTCACGCAATTCTCAACAAACCATAGGTCACCTGTTTTTTTATTTGCATCGCTTCAAATTTTAAAAGCTACTCCCAATAGTCCTTGTGGTTCTGTTGAGGTTGCTGACCATTATGTGTTTGCATGTCCTCTGACTAAAGATTTTCATCTGGTATCCCCATCTCAAATTGCTAAAAAACCTGGTTCCAATCTTTTATTCGCACAGTGGCTGAGTGGTTAGTGCATCGCGCTTCCAAACCACAGGTCCGAGGTTCAAACCCCGGGCTGAGCAAGGTTGACTGAGCCTTTCATCCTTTCAATGGGTCGATAAAATGAGTACCAAGCTTGTTTGGGAACTTAACACTGGAGGTTTTCGCATCAGACTGTCCACCTGACCGGAACATCTTGTATGTACCTCAGGGCCCAAGGTCGCGATTACTAAGTTGGGCATAGTAGGCCTTGTCCCTCATGGGATTTCATGTCACTGAGTTAAGTTAATCTTTCATTGGAAATCTTTCCATTCACTCTAAAATCATGTATTAAAAAATTGCCTCTACTATCCGGGATCAAATTCCTTAGAGAGGGTTGGATCGATATTTTTGTGTGATCACAAGCGTCCCCACCCCACCCCTCAATGTTTCCTGTCAGCTTTGTATATGTTTGTTCCTTGAAATTACATATGAACGTTAATTTAAATGTGTAATGTGTAAATTTAATGTGTGCTACTGTAAAATATGTAAACTAAGATTTTGTTTAATAAGGACTGAAATCGGGGTGGTTGTTTCTCCGGGGATGGTTGTTTCTCGGAGTATGGTTTTGTAGCTCTGTCACAGGAAAATGATGAAATTAGAACTTTCATTGAATCCCTGAGGAAGATGATCAATTCACGCAAGATGTTAAAATAACGTCTCTGTGAGGTCATTTCCCTTATGTAAGTGATTTGATCGAATCCCCGAACTGTTTTAGTGAAATGAGATGAGATGAACAAAGCCATTTTTTTTTTAAAGATACGGGGTTGATATTTAGGGGATCCATAGTACTACCTATATGGTTAGGAAGTACAAGGACTCGACCCCCCAGGTGTCTCCCCCAAACCTGGACAGCATTTTGCCAATGCAAATCCTGACTAGTTCATTTCATCATTTCACTGAAACAGTTCATGGTTTGATAAAATCACTTACTTTCATCATGGAAATGATCTTGAAGAGACGTTATTTTAACATCTTGCATGAATTGATCCTATCCCTTAGGAATTTCATGAAATTCCTAATTTCGTCATTTTCCTGCGACAGCTCTAAACCTCTTTCGGGTGAGCTCGGTTCCTTTGGACATTCCGCCAGTAGCCCTCGTGTTACTTTATAGTGCGATGTTAATATAGCTCTCTCTCTCTCTCTCACTCTCTCTCTCTCAGTTAGTAATAGCGAAAATATTTCATGGATCAAAAAGACCGAGGTCACGGTTGGATTAACAAGCAATTACCTTCGTTAAACGTTTCGAATGTGATAGCGAAAAAAAAAATGACTAATACCATAAATTTTCTGCTCGTTAAAACGAGTTTTCATTTCTATAATTACTAGTATATTTTACAACTTAAATAAAAAAAATGCTCTCATTTTTTTTGACAATCATGAACGCATCATATGAAATGTCTCGCACGTAATCACCTCGTTGTGGGTGTACATCGGGTCAACGCACAAGTGTCATCGATGTTGTATTACAACACTCACTTAATAATTTAGAACTGCATTAGCGATGTGAAAGAAATTCCTTTCATTGATTAGAAGATCCCATCAGAACGCCGCAGTAACAAAAGACATAACAAAGACTTGAACTCAACCCATCTTCAGGTGAGCGCACACCAAGTGTACCGAGACATTCCAAGCCGTCCACTCACCTCCAGACATCTGATAACTCGAGAGCAGAAGAAAGAAATTAATACCAAGCAAATCAAGGCAGCCGGTCGCAGGAATTTCAATGACGGAAACGCCTTTCTCTACGAGCCTTTCAAACGAATTTGGAAAAGATGATTGTGTGTTGTTGGGATTTGCGATACAATACACACACATCAAACGGGATTTGACCCTTTTTTTTTACATAAACATGGTCTAATATGAGCTTTATTGAATGTTCTCTTTTAAAAGTGACGAGAAAATAAGGTTTATATCCTGGGTTATCAATTTTCTTGACTTTTTGATAAGGCTTCTCAGGGGTGTTAACTTTCTCTAGAGGCCTGAAAATATAAACAATATTCAAATAAATATAACTCTTTGAAATTAAAATTAAATAATTCGAATCTTTTACACTTTATTTATAAAGGAATGGGGCTTAAGAAAAGTATAAAATGTTTAAAATATAATCATAATTTTAAAAATTATAAGCATATGAAAATAAGAAATATTTCTATAAGAAATATTAATTAAGTTTTACGTTGCGCATGCTATTTTCTAAAATAGTAGCTTTAATTACTAGATATAAGTTGATTTATAAAGTTAAAAGCATCCTTATTGCACTGTAGTAATTTTATATTAGTAGAATTATAAATTATATTTTTTAAAAAATAAAAAAAAATTATATTTTCAAATTTTTTTTAAAAAATTTCAATATTTCTCAAATATTTTGAAATACAAAAGATATATTATTCTTAAATGATGTAGGGCTTAAAGAGTATGATGCATCTTATAATTCTATAAAATTTTATACATCAGAGGCTACTATTTTAGAAAATAGCGTACGCAACGCAAAAATTATTTAATATTTATTACATATTTTCTCTCTCATATGCTTATATAATTTTTAAAATTATGATTATATTTCAAACATTTTGTACTTTTTTGAAGCCATAATCCTTTGTAAATAATGTGTGAAATATTCGTATTATTTAATTTAAATTAAAAAGAATTATACCTGTTTGAAAATTGTTTATATTTTCACCCCTCAAGACAAAATTAACACCCCTGAGACTCCTTAGAATTAAAAACACGCGCAAATCAGAGAAAGAAAGAAAATATCCATGCCCGTACGGACAAACCGCTTTAGGTATCCGACTACGTTCGGAACCATGATTTTAAAAAAGTGCATAAATGTATAATTTTCATGATATTTAGTGTCACTTAGATTAGAATACATGTATAAAATTGTTTTAAGGACATTTTGACAAAAAAAAAATTGTTTAAATACAATATTTCGGCAAAAAATTAAGTTAGAATAACCTTTTTTCAAAATGTTCTCCTTTTGTGAAAAATACTTCTATTATAATAATATTTTGCCTGTATACATCTCGGACTTCTGTACAGAGGCTCAGCTATGTGAATTTTGAAAAATTCACATTATTTTCAGAGTTACAACCATTTGAAATAATTATCGTCGTTTTTTTTCTTAAAATTTCTCCCCTCTGTTGTCGTAAAACATGAATAAACCCACTTCTAAGTTATATATTTCAAAAATTTTGGCTGAGCGTCTGTACAAAGGTCTGAGCTATATATACAGGCAAAATATTATTATATAATAGAAGCATTTTTCACAAAAGGAGAATATTTTGAAAATGGGTCATTCTATGTTCATTTTTTTGCC
>BMAV01006550.1:85190-105403 GCA_019973955.1 Trichonephila inaurata madagascariensis | reverse complement strand
ATAAGATAATTACCTTTTGACATTAACTACTTTTTCGGAACAAAAATGACAATCTTTGCAATCCGCTGAAAACGCAATTTCTGCTATAAAACTATTCGCTTTCCCTGCTAAAATACTCATCATAGAGCTCGTGGTGCCATATATCTTGAAAGAGTGGATTTAAAAGAATATTTCTGCTAAGTATCGTGAGAGTATTCGCAAAAATGGTTATTCTATGTAATTTTAAAGTGAGTGGTACTTATAAGTACCGTTGGTATATAAAGGGCTAATCACAGATGTGTGTGTGGGATTATTGATTGGATTTAATTAATTAAAACTTTACAGTATCTCACAAAATATTTAGAAGTGCTTCATATGTACCTGGCAAAAAACAAAAATATTTTCTATTAATTTTAACTGTTCAGTTTTCCTCTTCTTTTTATTTGGTTATTGGCGAGGGAAACAGCAGGATAGTTGAAGCATAAAAAGATCTGAATAGTCTATAATTAGTACTTACGTTCATTTTTTAAAAAACTAGCTACTGCATGGAAAACTACATTGTTTATTTTATCCCTTGACATTAATATCGTCGTGGAAAGAGTTTCCTCTCACGTTGTCTTCCGCCAAAGAAAAATTTGCATAGACAGCGTCCTTCATCTTTTCACTATTAACATTCTTAAATCATCAACTTCATTTTTTTTTTATTGTATCATAACATAAGAATCGTGTCTTTTGTAATTCTTCGACGCACTTTTATACGAATGTTTACTTTTCTTTGCATTTAAATTCGAATACCAGAGTTGAGTAATTTATTTCGATTCAAATTTTTGTATCGATTTGGAGAATTATAAAATTAATTCTATGAACAAAATAGAATGTGGGGGTGAGGGAGGGAGTGAATATTAACGTCGCACTGTTCAGCTACACGAGGGCTTTTGGCGACTGACCACGTAATTTTGAACCATGGTCAAGTGACATGGACAACACATGAGCTGGCACCCCCTCTCCTAACTACCACATCACACATTTTCATACATGAGTTAGGGCGTACACTTAGATGTGAGCAAGACATACTCATAAACCCTCAGCAGAAGTGACAAAAACACATTCCATTTTTTGTGACATGCTTAACTGTCAATAAAAAGGTAGTTGAAACGACTTTTATATGCAGTAGCAATCCAAGATAATTTTAATTACTTAGTGTAAACATGAAATTTCGCAATGAAGTTCTTACGATACTATTGGTAGCAACATTTTCTCACTACGCTTGAAAATTCAGTTCTCGGCACTGTGATATTTTGACAATCTCACCTTGAGCTATAGAAATAATAAGGTCCTTCATAGCTCTTAGTTTTGGAAGAAATGGAAAATGTTATTTTGTGTAAAGTTTTGTTACAAAATTATACAAAATATTAACTAGTCTTGATGGTGAATGCTACCAAGGCATTCCTTATAAAGCGTATGTGGCTCTGTGTAAAAATAATTTTTTGTGTAAATAATCTTATACACCTTTCTCATCTTGTTTCATTTACGACTTGATTCTTCTCTCCAGAAGTTTGCTGCCCTCTGCGGTGGAGAATTGGAAATTCATCTAAGTTTGAAAGCTATTTGTTTTGTAACATTGTTAAAAATGAGCAGCATGTTATTTAATTCTCTGTTAGAAATTATTTTTAACGAGATATTATTCCTATTTCAACCAATATACAGACCGACCCCGATTTAAAGATTCCCTGTTTCACGAATTTCACGATTTAATGAATATTTCTCTTTCCCTGATTAAAATGAAGGCAAAAACCCCTATTTAACGAATAATAAATCCCGAATTAATGAATTATTACAAGAGCTGAAAATTTTTTAATTAGTTTGTATTAAAAAAAAATTAGATTTTTTCTTTTTTCAAATGACGCGCCCATTTTGTCGGAAACAGAAAATACTCTTTTTTTTTTAAAGCAGCAAATTTCGACGGAAAAAGGTGTAAATGTTATTAGACTTTACAGGGGCAGATGAGTCGTGAATGTAGGCTATCGTATGTGTTTTGAGTAAGACAGGAAATTCCTATTTTTTTTTAATCCCATCTCTCTTCTCACCGCAGCGGATATTTTAAGATTTTAACGAATATGTTACATTTTATAACGAACTGCCTATTTATGCAAAAAAAAGTTGAGGAAATTGTTGATTTGTTGGAGCCAATTAATAGCAATTCTGATCTTGATATTGAAACTTCTATTAAAGCTGCTACACTTTCTAAGGCTTTACCTTGTTTGGAAACAGGGAAAACACAACTGATGCAACAGGAGATGTAAATAACCCAGTATTTTTTCCTCTGCATATAGTCGAAAAAGAACTCTTTCAAGTTCGAATCAAAAAAATTGTCAGACATATATTAGTCAGTATTTTAAGATGTCCAATTGACTGGTGCATAATAATTCAATAATAGTATTTTTAGTTGTAGGATAAAAGGTGTGTAATTTCTAACTATTGATATTTTTTGTGAAGATGCTTATTATAGAGTTTTCAGGAGGTAAAAGCAAAAAAATTTGTATTTTGTTTAGACCCTGATATAACGAACAAAATGTCCAGCCCCGATGAATTTGTTAAATCGGGTTTTCGACTGTTATTTATTCTTAATATTGTGTAGATACATCAAATCCTTTAGAAAATCCAATTTTATGAACAAAAGTCCTAGGGTCAATTCTCTGCAAATTTGAAATCCGTATATTCTCGCCTCTGTCACGAAGAATTATCTTGGATCATTGCCAGAATTTAAATTAGTTAATGATTCACGAGGTAGTAGTACAAGTTTTAATTTAACCTAACCTTGTACGCTTAAAAATGTTCTTTTTTTAAAAAAAAAAAATTATCAGACATTTTTAATAGAGGCATTTAAAAAAATTTCATGCTGGAATTCTAATTGAAAGTAGAATGCGAGACCTTGGAAATAAATTCGCGACGTAACATGCGAAATATGGCATCGCAGGGATTATCAAATGTCATCAATGTCGTCGATTTATTTATTTTCCTTATCTCATTAAAATGTAAAGGAGTGGTGGAGATATAATTTTCCTAAACTTTTCCTTAAAATTCTTTCCACGTAGTTTTATAATGAATGCTTTGTTTTTATTCTTGCCTTGATTTGCGCTGTCAGGGTTAAATGCCAATGCAAAATTTTTTCTTTCTCTAGGCACGAAGAGCTTTGTTTGTTGTGAACCGAGCTTTCTAATTACGAAACACGCGCCTACCAACAATAATGTCTTAAAAATTCCAAAGTAAGCCTTAAATAACGTTTTAAATTTTGTTTCCAATAAATTCCTCTGGCGAGACGTCGACTCATATTTCAAAACACATAATGATGCAAGGAATGTTAGATTCTTTTTCGCTCACAATTCCTACAATTAGCTTATTCTCTCTATATATTTATATATTTATCTTGTTCAAGTCTTCAATCGTTAATAAAATACTTTCTATTCATCCAATCAAGTTCAAATAAATTTTTTTAAACTTATAGTGGATGACAATTGATGTTATTACAGTTTTTTCAAATATTAATTCATTAATTAAATTAAATTAAATTAAATTAATTATTGGTTTTTGACGCCAACTTAGATTCGTCTCTATTGTTGTAACAATGTAACTATTAAAACAAAGACAAAAGTTGGTGTCGAAAACCTGATTTTCAGCCAAACTAGGTGTGCATTGTTACAACAAAGCAGACAAATCATGCCCTTTTTTCAATTTCTCTACTATTAGTTCACTCTCTCCCTATATATATATATATATATATATATATATATATTTATATAGCAGAAAATAAATTAAAAAGAAGACTAATAAATCCTAAAACATCTTAAAATCAAACCGAAAGAACCAAGAACATGGAACCATGACAAACCAAAAAAGATAAATTTAGCTAGAGTGGAAAAAACTATTATGATTTTCCGAGCTGTCACTGGTTTAGGACAGTGAAACAGGGTTAAACAGTGTTTTGTGAGATCTCAACCTTCCCCTACAGCGGAAATTTTCGACATAATAGCACAGGAGATAAACCAAGGCAAAGACCCAAAACCCACGTGGGTGAATATAACAGCAATAGAATAGAATTGGAATATTAAATTACTATAGGAATCCGGGAGAAATAGACAAATATAAATAGGTATAAACAAAAAATATTTGCAAAAGAGGTTAAAAAATGATTATGACCATAATTAATAATAATGTAAATGAGCGAAGAAACTAGAATCTTACCCGATGTAGACAGATTCCATGAGTGTACTGACTCAATGCACAAAAAAACATTATATATATATCCTATTCCAATTTTCATCTTTAATAAAATAAAAGACGATGCAAAAATATACTGGGCTGATATTAAACTGAAAATTCCATTTGCCAGTAATTTGGTAGTGCGAGTTCAAGGGCTTAAAATGTTTAGGGGAATTTAATCACTAAACAGTGATTCTCAATCACTGCGCCGCGGTACTTTTGTGTGCCGACAAATATTTTTCATATAACATATACATTACACATATATTATAATATATATTATAATATTCATATAACATAATTATTATGTGTCATAATGTAATGTAATAATTGTAAATAACATAACATTTGTAATATTTATAAAAAAGTAAAATAAAAAAATTATTATAACAAATAAATAATATAAAAAAACAATTATTATATATAATAATTATTATGTTATATTATAAATTAAATAATTACATAATATGTATTAAAACTAATAATGAATATCAATTAATAAGTGCTGATTACTTGCAATATTCCAAAAACTGCGAGGTCCTTCAATGAATTTTTTCGAACAAGGGACATTCAAAAAAGACATTATTGAAAAGTAAAATAAAGTGGAAATGTGCAATTTATAGCAATAATTAAACGCACAGCCCTCATTCTTTTTATAAAATATCCTGGAACTCACCAATGATATCAGAAATATTCATATTCGAAAATAGCACAAAATACAACAGAAGCTTGAAGAACAAATGCAATGGAAATGTTTACATTTTTAAAGAAATCGAATTAAAAAAACGTCTGAAATTAATAGGGTTACCGAGGAAAGAAACCAATAAAAATTAACTCCAATATACGTTATCCCCATGGCAACCACATTCACACACGATGCGAATATCAAGGTAACCATGTTGTAATGCTATCGCCCATCTTGGTGAACATTAACAACAACTTGGCGCGTAGTGCTGCTATATCAAATTAGCACCCCAGAAGGAGTTACGCCTTCTGATAATTAGGTCGACGTAATGTAAGTGAAATAAAATCTGCTAAGGATAAATTTTTGTTTTACTAAAATTTTGATCGATATTTGGCTTCTCCTTTTGAAAGATATCTTTGCTTCTACTTTGCGTATGTTTACTGTGTTATTTGATACGTCAATGCGTTTGATTTTGAATTTTGTTGAATGAAATGACATTCAGAAAACAACGAATCTTTTCAATTTTTATTTTTCAGATTTTCAAATTAAGATTGACGTTTGTGTACACTTATGGGGAATGTTTAAAAGTTGACTCGCATCGAATCAAAGCCAAAGTGCATTTATTTTTTTTATTTTTTCTTAAGTCGTTTTATCTGATTTCAAGCCGTCTTATTTTGTGACGCAGAAGATTCAAAATTTTCATCTGTATAAATATTATGAATTTGGACATCTACGTTCATTTTCATTTAGGACTCTTCTGATTGAAGAAAGCAGGCCTTTCCCTTAAATATATAAGTATATATATATATATATATATATGATATATTTACTAAATTTTTTAAAAAATCTTGAACTTAAGAATTTTGCTGTGTGGAATGTGTTTAATAATTTATAAGGTAAATTTAAATGGTGAGTTTATTCCATATTTTTTTCTTGTATTTAGTCTTTACAATGTATCTGTATCCTACAAAACAAATAGATCAGTTTGAATAGTAAAATTAAGCATTTGTGGATAACATTGATTTAATGTATAATTTTACTAATCATCCATTTTTAGCTTTTAAGTTATTCTTAACACATTCTTAAGTTATTCATGTTTTATTTCATGGGTGTTATTCACTTCGCCAATGCTTAACAATTTGAAAATGCTGAACGTTTCTAGTATAAAAGCGTTAAGAGGAAAATACGAAATCGAATTTTTAACAGCAGCGTCTTTAATAAGTAATATATATATATATATATATATAATTTAAGTCTATTCCTACTTAGGTAAACTAAGAAAAATTTTATTTTAGTTACTTTTTATTAAATAGTTGCAATTAATATAAATATGTATACACATATGACTGAATCACAATATTATAAGTGACCAAATAGAAAGCCATTTTCCTTTCTATATATGGTGTTGGACTTTTTTTGTTTTGTTTAATTGTTCTAATAAAATAGTATAGTAAAAAAGAAACCACATTCTCAGAAATTAGGCCATCCTAGGTGGGATTCGAACCCACGACCTTTGGATTAGAAGTTCAAAGCGCTATCCAATGCGCTACAAGAACACAACGAACATTTGTCCTTTCTATATATGCAGTTGGACTATTATTTTTGTTTGTTACTATTTATTCATTTTTTAAATTTAATTAATGAATTAATATTTGAAAAAATGTATTAACATTAAGTGTCATCCATTACAAGTTTTAAAAAAATGTATTTGAACATGAATGAATGAATAGAAAGTATTTTATGAACGTTGTAAATTTGAACAAGATATATATATATATATATAGGGAGAGAGTGAACTAATAGTAGAGAGGAATTGAAAAAAGGCGAATTTTAAACGGATTAAATACGAAACGAAGAAGAAAAAGTGTACGGATGATGAAACGTATTTCTTCTTAGCATATTTGTAATTCAAATACAGTTACAGAACAAAGCAAAATATTTTTTTTCTTTTGAAATATAACTCTGTGATAAATAATATTCTCCTTTTTTTTCCCTTCTATGCTGTGTTATTTTAAAGAAAACAAAAAAGGAACTAAATGATTTTTATGTCAATGTTTATTTTTATTTATGATGAGTTCAGAATTATTACGAGCTCTAAATGTTTCATTTTTAACCGTCTTCCTCAGATTTTCTAAAATGTTAGGTGACTATTTGAAAATATAACATTTTATTATCCAAACATCTGATTTTGAATTCCTCTTGATGCTTACATTTTGTAGGTAAATGCTTTAGGTAATGCAGAAAATATTTACGGTTTTTTTTTTATTATTATTATTTCTGCTTTTAGAGATTTTAATTTTTTTTAAGTTATATTTTTGATTGCATAACATGAAGGTATTAATTTAAATATAGTTCTTCATTATCATTAAATATTCAGATTAGGAATTTTATACATTTTCATGGAAAAAATAGAGAAATGTACATTTTTTTAAAAAAATTTTGTGTCTGTCATTATATTTACTATAATTTATAATATTGGAGATAAAAACTATCGTACTAATTTATAAAAATTTATTGCAAGAAGTAATTCCTGAACTTTTTATTTATCATCATAGATTAATATTTATTTTAATTCTGAATCTGAATTAAATTTTATATTATTATTTTTAAAAGTAAATGTGATTTCGGAATGTTTACTTTGGAATGTGCGGATACCAAAATAAAAACATTTTTTACTTGTTTTGCTTACTTTTTGTAAAGCATTCTAAAGGTTGTTGACTTTCTCGACCTTGTTGTTGTCCTTCTTTGGCCAGAAGCACATTGCAGATTGTTTACTTTTCCCCTCACGTTGTGCTACAGAAAGTTTCTCTTTTCTCTCTCCGCCCCCTTTTCTTTTCCCTCCATTTTTTTTTATATTTATGAAATCATGTATCATCTCGACTTTCAACTTTGTAACTCTTTTGCATTCATAATTCAAATTGATATCAGCACGTTTTCATGTTTACTGTTTATTATTTTACTTTATCGTGTATTTTTTTTTTAATTAGATTTAGTTAAAAAATATGATGTTGATGTCTTGAGCAATGTCTGTAGAAATGACATCTGAATATGGAAAATCCTCGAACACACCAAATTCGATATATCTTACAGATTTCAAGACGGATTTATAGATTAACTTTTTATCTAGATATAGTCAACCCTCCTATAACGCGGTACTCTCAGAACGCGGTTTCTATATAACGCGGAGCTGAAATTGCGACAGCCCTTCTTTAACGCGGTACTCTTACAGCGCGGTTTCCGTTCAACAACGTTACTTTGATATTTTTATCGTGCGATAATGTGGTTGCCATGGGGATAACGTATATTAGTGTTAGTTTTTTTTTCTTTCACCGCGGGGTCTCTGCTCAGCAAAAGTATATAAATGTGCAAAGTGTTATAAATTTTGTGTAATGAACGCTTAAAATAGTGTAAATAATTTACATTTGAAAGTGTCATTAATATTACTTTTTGTTGTATTTATTTTATGTTAAAATCTTGCCACCACCTCTCCCTTCGAAATCTAGTTTTATTATGAAATAAAAAAAAGTAGTGATTATACACTGATAAAGCGGAGCGTACACTGATGCATGGCGTAGACAAAACAAAATGATTTAGGAATCGCGCCAAAAAGGTTTTTATTGGTCTCCATATAACGCGGTATGAATGAAGTGATTTGAACTAATTCTGAGTTTCTTATAGCGCGGTTTCCATACAACGCGGTACGAATTAGCCTGGTTTGTACGATTATATATAAATACGAGTTTCTTAATAGCGCGGTTTCCATATAACGCGGTACGCACTCACCACGTTATAGGAGGGTTGACTGTATATCGCATAAGTGCGTGTATTTCGAGGAAAGGCACTAATTTGATAATAGTACGCTATGCGCCAAGTTATTGTTAATATTCGCTAAGTAGGGTAATAACATTACAATATGGTTACTTTGATTTTTAATATTTGGTACTGCAGTTGCCATCATTATTACGTACATTATAATTATCGTATTTACTCGGATCTAAGCCACACCATTTTTCCAGTGCTACTGAAAATCGGGTGAGGCTTAAAATGGGCGAAATTGAGTTTCACTCCCTTCAAAAGGAAAAATGTAACCGTCCATTCTGGCCACTTGTATTGACGAATTATTCAATTCTGCAATTTATCTTCAGTCTATCCTAAACATCGTTGCTTACTCGTATTTAGGAAATTTTTTTGTTTAACTTTCTTTCTTTTTTTTTTTTTAATCACCTATACAACAAAGATATTGGTTATAACATCAAAACGAGTTCCCTATGACGCAAGTATGAAAAGGGAAAATTTACATGCAGAAAGAAACGGAAAGAGAGCATCGACCACAGAAAATTTGTTAGGGATAAGCAAATGTACGATGATGCTGTAAACAAAATGATATAATTTTTTCTTGTAAATGTTCAAGTCTTCAATAATTTTTTTGCATTCTTCTTAAAAAAAATTTAACGTAACAAATACAGTGGAGAGCATGAAGATGATATCGTGTGGGAAAATGGCAACACCGGCACCTATTCAGAGTCAGCTATGACAATGGGAATGACGAATTATTTTCGAAATATGATATTGACAGTTAGAGTAATTATAGGGGTTCATGTATGTATTTGAAAGTTTTTAATATATTGGACAGATAAATTAATTATTAACTTCTTATTATTTCTCATTCAAAAGTTTATTTAAATTTCTTAAGAATCGGATGTCTATGAACCTTTTACACAATTTTTCGTTTTTTTCTCAAAACCGAGTAGAAGATTGGGGGTGCGGCTTAGATTCGAGTAAATACGGTAATTTTTTTGTTAGTTTATTTTTACGGCAGTAATCATGTTCATTTCAGACGATTTTAATTCGATTTTTTTACAAATTTAACCATTTCCAAATTTTACGTTGCAGCTTTCGTCTTCAAATTCAAAGCCCATACGATTATAGTTAATAAATAGTACATACAAAATTGCGTTCATTTCCATTGATATATAAAAAAAGAATTGTTTGTTGAGATTATTTAACTTCGCAATTAGTCAATTTTCCAACAAAATATTTCCTCTTCAGATTTTAAATTCATATTAAGTTGAACATTTTGAAAAATAAATTATAAGAAGTACAACCAGTTTCAAGAGAAATAATCCTTCTGTAAGATTTACTATATTAAAATACAGAAAAGAAAATATAAAATTACTGAAAAATATTTTTATGAATTATTTACATAAACATTTATAAAGAATTACAGAATAATGATTAGTAAAAAAATTTACAGTGGAATAAATATGGACGAAAGTTATTCTTTAATGGACTAACATACTTATATTATTAAACTCGTTGTCTGTTTTATTCTCTCTCTCTCTATCTCATTTAAAGAATATAATTTTTTCTCCTTAATTTTTATTCGTAGTCTGAGAATCTTTTTGTATATTGCAATGAAATTAATATATAAAACATTTTAATTCTAACCAGTTTTTCTTACTGCTGTAATTATTAAAATCTAAGCCACCCAAGTTTTGTGAAAAAATAAAAAAATAGTGTAAAAAAGTTTATATCACGCGCGCGCGCTGTCCGATATTTAAGAAATTTAAAATTTTTAAATGGGAACTAATAAGAGGAGTGAATAATTAGTTTATTTTATTAGCATTAAAAACTTTTGAACAAGAGAACCTGTTATTGATCTGACCGTCAGAATCTCATATTCAATTTCTCCCATCCAACGAATTTTTCCGCCTTCGATTCTACATCGCATCCGATTTTCAGTAGCATTTTTACATTGGAAAAAAAGTGCGGCTTCGATTCGAATAAATGCGTTATATCACTGTTGTTGGCTTTCCAAAGCAGAGGGTTCCAATGGATCCCCCCAATGGAGGGGAAATGAATCCCTCCACCCCACAGGAAGTGCGAGGTCATTGACCACAAAGGGGACTCGGGGGAATTGTGAGAGCGGTTTAGAAAAGGGAGGAAATGCACCGTTGGTGACTGACAGGCCTTTCTGGTTCTAAACTTCAATCTGTGAAATTAGAGTGACTTTGATACTATTGAAACTTGTCCATTGTCAGCGACAAATTTAGGTTCGGTGGCTCCCTAGGCCCAGATTAATTTGACGCCCTTATATAATAATAATAATAATACAAATAGTAATAATGGATTCAAATAAAATTTAAGTATTGGAATTAGACATGACTTAAATATATATATTTGTTGATAAAAAACCAAATCGATTTCAAATTTTAACCGCTTTAAAAGTTTTGGAGCCCGGTCTGAGCCTAAATCCGTCACTGTTAATTGTTAAGAAATATTTACTTTAACCCTTTGTCTACCGCATTATGATTTTTACTGCAGTTTTTTTCATACAATACTTTTTTTTTTAATCACTACATTGAAAATTAAGGTATATACAGACACAAAATACTCAACTTTGGGAAATTTAATCCGTTACAGCTAATTAATTGATTAAAGATATTCCATTGTAAAATTAATTATGTACACTGTTCACTTAAAATGAATCATCAAATCGTTTTCTAAGGTTTTCAAAAAAACATACAAAAAAAAAAGACATTTATCTTTCGACATTAACTATTTTTTCGGAACAAAAATGACAATCTTCACAATCCGCTGAAAACACCGTCAGCTGAAAACGCAATTTCCACTTTAAAACAATTCACCTTCCCCGCTAAAATATTCATCATAAAACCCGTGGTGCCATATATCTTGGAAGAGTGGATTTCAAAGAATATTCTTTCTAAGTATCATCAGAGTATTCGTTAAAATGGTTATTCTATGTAATTTTAAAGCGAGTGGTACTTATAAGTACCGTCGGTAGATAAAGGGTTAAAGTAAGAAAAATTAAATTGAAGGAAAAATGACTTGTGACGCTGTGTTAGCCATACGTTTTTTGGGAGCAATCCCATTATATATATTGTGTGAGAAAATAAATAAGAGTTCATACAGTCCAATGCAGTAGCGCACACAGAAATTTTTCAAGGAAGGGGGGGGGGGCCCGGGGGTTGAAAGTTCACCATTCTTGTATCATGCTATTTTTGATTTTGTCGATTTTCAGGAACAAAACACAGTAAAAAACTAATTATTGAATAAATAATTAGCATTAATTAATAAAATTAATCATTAATAACAAATACTTTTGGGGGGGTCCGGGGCCCCCCCCCCCGTGTGCGCCACTGGTCCAATGAGAAGTTCTGCTTTACAATTTTGTGAATTTACTCCGTTGTAAAATAACCACTATAAACCGATACAACTATAAATAAAAAAATTGCTTTATCACATTTAACTGAAAAGTTATTTAATATATCTCTAGTCTATAATTTTCTCTATATATGTGAGTGTAAATAAATCCAATTGAATTAATCGGGCTGGCTTTAAGGTACCGTTTATCCAAGGCTCCCATTGTTAATGGTCCATCTCGTATGCGAGATTTTTTATAACAGGAATCGGCAGCTTCGTAACTGTGGTGTGTGAATTTACTAATACGATTCAGGGTGCCACATAGTAGGCAATATTTGAAACAATTCGGTTACCCAGACAATGCATGCAGAGTTAGGGAATAGAGAATACAGATTTAAAATTTTATTATACATCAAATTATGCATCATTTAAAAATGATATTTATTAATATAAATATATAAACAACTAAATATATATATATGGCTATTCTATCAAAATAAATAGAAAATTCAAATTGTGCATTTATTTTGTGTGTGTATCTTTTAAACATATTTATTAAAATGAGAAATAAACAACATAAAATGTTAGTATTCCTTCACTGCAGTTAAAAGAATGTTTTTTTTTTTGCGAATTTTGTCCGTGCACCGTTCTGTTTCATATCGCATATATAAATATTTATTCACATAAATATGTAAAACCAAAAGCGAAAAGCAGAGTATAGATGCAATTTTCATCAAACACTTAAATCTCCTCAGCAATGGCATTCAACAATTTAAAATAATTGTTGATTTATCTTTAGTTACCATCCAGATTTTTCCATAATTCCGCATAATTTGCTTTCCATTATTCTGAATATGTTGGTTCAACGAGCTCCTTTTCAAATAATCAACTCTTATTCACTCAAAAATTGACAAATTTGTTGAGTGCCACTGAGAATCACACCGCATGTGCCAAATCGTGATGCCATCGCCTGTTTTATAAGCTAATGAATATTTTCTAGAAAACGATAAATCACAACAGCTATTTTGTAAGACGGCTTTCTGCTCAGTTATAATCTATCACTCAAAAGTTTATAGACCACAACATTATTAACAAATAAATTAATATATGTGTGATATTTTCAGACACTTAATTGATCAAAAGTATATGAAGGTAGTGCTGACTTCATTATTATTTATTTTAATTACTTAATTGCAAAACGAGGCATCTGATAGTGTAGTACAAGAGCTTTGTAAGAAATGCAGTCTCGAGTTCAGATGGTTCGTGCATTAAAATGACCACAGATGAAGTATAGTTGAAATCAATTTCAGTCAATCAATGCAGTTTGAATTTTGCATGCGTGGCGTGCAACACTATCATTACATGAATTACCGTGTAATACACATGGAAAAAACCCTTTCATTAGTTGAAGGTAAAAGACAAATTGACGATAAATATTCTTGGTTTTGTTAAGGCTGTCTTCAGCTAATGTTAAAGAATAGGGACCGAATTCGCGGAATATTTTTTCAGATATAAAAGTACTCAAACATTAATATATTCTGGCTTCACTATTCTGTAGAGAATCACTTATTTTTTACCATACTACTCATTTTTATCCTAGTTGACACATTTTTTCTTTTATCAAATGTGTTTCGCTATTTTTTACCTATACCGTAATGCTAAATGAGCTATCCATTCTCATGCTAAGAGAGAAAACTAATTATTTATGAAATATTTTTAAATTTTAAAAACACTAGATTATAAAAAAAAAAAAAATGTATGCGTTACAATGTCATAAATTTTTATAAGAATTGAAGCATTTTTTCTATCCGAAATTGTGCTCCGTGTCAAGTTCACGCTCTCGTACATATGGCGAAAACAGCCTTAAAGGATTTTTACTAAGAGCTTTTGAACAAAGTGTGAAATTTTGACTTCTACAAAAAGCGCGTGGAATTGTATTGACTTCGAGTCAGATCAGTAATATGTGTATTCTTGTGTATTTGAATTATGAAGATGTAATAAGAGATAAAAAATATTTTCGTCATCATTAACAAAACAAAACAAAATCTGTATTTGATTTTCAATCTGTCCAAAACAAATCATTAAAAAAAAAGGGTATTGAAAGAATTGTTTTCAAATGGTAGATTTTGGAGGTAGCCAATTTATATTTTCTTCTTTTTTTTTTATTCTTCCTTTTGCAAATACTCACGTTAAAAGATATTTTTCTTTGTTAAATTATAAGCTTCATGTATCTACAGAAGTACACTGATGTCCTCTTCACTCTGACTGGGACGAAATTAATTTTCAATTTGAAACGGCATTCATTAAAATTTTTCTTGTAAAAACACTATTTAAAAAATGCCCTGGCTATTTATAATGTTTAAAAAGCAATGTAAGGTAATAAAATTGAACTGATGTAAAGAGAAAGAGAAAAAAAAAACAGTTCAGTGGCAGTTTTGGAAATGTCATTATTATTTAGATATTTTCATAGTTATTGATTATTCAAAGTCCTTGATAGTTTCAAGCTGTACTTGATTAAAGAGAATTTCAAATCGAGAGCTAACGATCTTTAAAAAAATATCTTTAAATCATTCTTGATGCTTGTCTCAAAACTGAGCAGCATATTTTTTAATTTAATTTTCAGACAACACATTACACAAATCAGAAATAAATTAAAAAAATATTCTTGTAGCTTATATCCTTTGATTTCTAGAAAATGTTCATAAAGTAGGAAAATAAGATATATATATATATATTCTGATCCTCAGACCATTACTGACCTGTGCCTAACTTTCTGGGGACGTACTGCAAAATCTCATATTAATCTTTTAGAAAATATTGTTATAATACTGTTATTATAATACTATTATTAGACAAATTTTAAGTGCTTTCTGAGAAATAAAGATTTCATAAGAACAAGCGCCAAATTCCTATTATTAAGCAAATTATCAAGAAAATCTTAAAAATATTCTATGGTAAAATGGAGTATTTTAATATCTTTATAGTCGCTGGTATTGAAAGTATACTCCTGATTCAAATTTTTTTATTACTCGTAATATTTCTATTGATACCAACTTCTCTTAATTTTTTTTTATATTTTTTTATTTATTTTAAATTTTTTCTTAAATTTTCTTCCAACAACCAGAGTTTTGACTTCGTCAAAATCAGTGCTGATTACTAAATGGTCGGCTCCCTGCCGATCTAGGAAAAGTAAATTTTCATGACTGGTTCTGATGACCAATCAGATCGCTTGCATTCAAGTACTCGACATTCTCAATGTTTCATTTCTATTTTAAACTCAGCTTCTCTTTTGTAGCATTTGGATTGGCTACGCATCGCCTCTCTCATCATCCAGATCCCAATTTTTTTTAACTTTCTGGACTTTTTATTGGCACTTTTTACTAGTTTTCTACTCTCTAAATCACTTTGCATTAATTTTTTTTTCTAAATTTTCAAGTTAAATTCTTAATTTTTCAAATCCTTTTTACTACTGGGCAATAGCAAAGTATCAAATTATCGCTACTAGTTCTTATAGCCTAACAGGGATATGTTCTGTATTCATCTCCATAAAAAGTACACTCATATCCTTAAATTATGGATAATGCCGGCTCCAGCAAATAACGGTTCAGAAACAAAACAAACGCGACTCATTATTCCTAAAGCCTATTTATTAAACAAAAGATAAGGAACAAAAAAAGATGGTGACTGTATGATACCATTGATAATAACTGCTATTTTGCTCAATACAGCTATTATAAACAATACAAAAACTTAGTATTATATGGTTGGTATGAAGGTAATTACATTGCATGTCTCCCATGAGATGAAATACAGTTCCAACGCTTAGATTTGCTAAGTATCAAGTTATCGAACTGATCTTGGGGAAGATTACTCCACTTAGCAATCATTGCTCTCCGAAGTTCCGTAACACATGTAAAAGGGGGTTGACGGGCTGCAACTCATTGGTTCAGCATGACCTTCACATTTTCTACCGGGTTCAAGTCAGGGGAAAATGCTAGCCATTTCTTGCATGTGATATCTTCGGATTGAAGACATTCGCTTACGATATTTGCTCGGTGAGGACGAGTGTTGTCACCCATAAACACAAGTTCTGTGCTCATGGCACACCTAAACAAATGTACTTGTTGTTTCAGAACAATATCCCGATAAATTTGACATGGCATGGTTCCGATTTGTGCATGCATATCTGTTCTGGAGCCCAGTATAATTTTCCAAAAAGAGCAATCCTGCACCACCATAACGATGCTGTCCAATGATGTTGTTTTGGTGGTAGCGTGTAACTGGCGTTCTCTCTGACGTTTGCAGTCTGACGTAAATCAGACTGCATACTAAACCTGATCTCGTCGGAAAACATCATACAATCCCACTGTGACGATGTCCACACATTGCATGTTCTCTACTCCAGGTTAATCGCTGGTGACAGTGAGCAGTTAGCATGAGTGGAACACATCTAATAGGCTTGTAAGCATACAGACCACAACATGTCCCATACGTCTGTACACGGTTTACCTTAAAACTATAGCTGTAGAGAACGGATAAGACAGGTCGGATGCTGTACTTCATCTGCTTTTTTTAACAATTAATGTCAAACATCGGTATTCATTTGGTGTTGTAACTCGGGGAGTAACCTGTACTGTAACGTCTATTGACATTTCCGTTATCTTGGGATCGTAGCCAAAGCCTAGATATGGGCTAGTCTTTGTGCAAATCTAGGATCCTCGTATACTTACATCTGAGTGCACCTCCATTCCAGTCGGCCAATAATTCTACGAAAAAATAATCCACATGCGTCATCTGTGTCATAACTATTTGGTTATGGCACGTCATTGTGACGTACTATAGACGTCATCTGGTGGCTTCCTGTAATTTGTCTATAATTCTTAAGATATGTATCACAATTCTACATATGAAATTTTTACTCTAGAATTCGATTTTCCTGTGATTCTAATTTATGGACATGAGTGTATTTTTGAATCATTCATTTTTTTTCAGATTTATACTTGATCTTACATTAAAATAACACTATTAATCAATCAAGTATATCATTAAAAAGATCAAACCACTTATATTAGATCTTCAAATAGGTGCGCCTAGATTTTAATATAACAGATTTTAAGATTTCTCGATTTATAATGCCTTTCCTAATTTTTTTTAAAAAATAAACGGTAAAAGAGATATAGGCTTTTTAAATACTAAGATTAATCTGTCTATACTAGAGATATCAACTTTTATTGGCCATTTATAAAGTGTACTATACTTTTTTTTATAAAAAAAAAAACTGATTTCGGAAACTTATTTTTATTCACTTCATGAAACACCCCTAGATGTTTTCTGAGCATTATTTTCCTAAATAATATTTATTGCCTCCTTTTTTTTAAAAAAAAAAGCATTTTATTGCTTAAAATATCCTTCTACATTGTAACGATTTTTTATTTTTTTTCTTTTACTTTATTATTTCTGAATGTTGCTATTCCTGATCTTACCTTTGAACTGCAATGTTTTCCGAAGTGATGAGTTGCGTAAGAGTATTTCTTGCGGCTAAAAGAGTATTACGTTTTTTGATGAGAAAAAAATTCATTTAAAAATTCACAGGAATCCAGCAGCTAACAAAATTCATCGATACTTATTTGTATTACAGCAATCATATTTAATTTGCTTTGCTGCTAGTGAACTTTCTTAAATTCATCTCAAGATATAAATTTAATTCTTTTAATATTAAACACTTTTAAAAGATCATTTTTTTCTCAATGACATCATGTTAGCACCGAAGTATTTTTCCAGTTACATGTGTATTTCTCCACAATTTTAAAACCAAGCTTGTTTTGTTTAATGCGTCAGTTCCTCCTCGTAAGGCATGTTTTTCTTTTTTAGATACAGTTTAAAGAAGTGTTCACCAACTGAATCAACTACATAAGAAGGGTACTAACAGTGATATCTTCTCCTCAAAACAATACAAATCACTATGATGGGACACTATCTCGCCGAGAGTGTAGTATTCATTGTCTGCATCAGTTTTCTCATTTTCAGTCATGCCTTAGAATACAGCGATCTCGAGACGCTTGGATTTCGAAACTGTCCATTAAAAAACAGTTGCTCCCGAATGGGGAATGCTGATTTCACTGAAAGAGTCTGCGAGTGTGATAATTTGTGTGCCAACTACCGTGATTGCTGCATTGATGCTCCCGTGTCATCTTCCAGACGACTATCTCGCCACACCTGCTTGCATTTTGGAAACTACACTCATCAAGGAGAATACGTGATTAATAGCTGCCCAAGCACCTATTCGGGCGGTAATGATGTACGACGCAAATGTACGAATGATGACTTCAGTGATCCTCTGTTGTCAGCACCTGTTACCGATACATTGCATCGCAAGACCTACCTGAACCGATATTGCGCCCTCTGCAACGATGCATCACCCACATCTTTGACGACATGGTCCATATCTGCTTGCAAAGTACCACTGTCAGAATCTAATAATATAACGTGGCAAGACGTTGTGTATGATTCCGATGTCAACAAATGGGGTTACCATCGAAATGGACAGTTCCATGCTTGCGAATTTAAATTCGACAGGCCGTCGTCTGTGGCAGGTATCGCAAGGCCCTGCAGGGCCAACATCGTTTCATCATGTCCCAGTACATGGGTTCGGCAGAGCTACAAAAGGGCTTGCGAATCCTACATGTCGGTGGTGACTGATTCTGCCAATATTGCCTACAAGAATCCCCATTGTGCGTTGTGTAATGGCGCTACAGTTGGCGAACTCATGTGTCTTCCTATGTCGATTATGGAGAAAAAATCGAAGCCATTTTCTTTTGCTTTATTGTTGGATGTCAATACGAGCGATGGGGATATCGTTGGAGTTTCGAGGTCTTCTACTCAGTCGTGTGGTAGGGGTGAGAAATATGATCCCTTCTTCAAAAAGTGCAAGCAGTTAGTGTGTGCTATCCCAGGTTACTCGATGGTAAATGGGAAGTGCGTGAGACAATGATGCCTTTTCTTCGCGATGTTTGAAATTTGATTGCCGGATATTCGAATTTGTCTTGGGAACTTGAAGTGTGCTGGCCGCTAAATTTTTAATGTGCTTTTTAAATATCATTAAAAATTATTCAGTTTTCTTGATGTATTTTCTTTCTTTGTGTGTCTATTTTAGAACTTACTCCAGTGCTTCTCAAACTTTCTATACTTGCGACCCAATTTTCAGTCATAATTTTCATCGTGCCCCCCCCCTTCATACAATAATAATGTATTGAATTCAATAATAATATACTTTGACGTAAAGTTACAATACGACTTTAATTATAAACCGTACAAACTATCAAAATAAGTATATAATTTTATGACATGCCCATAGGGCCATTGGTAATTATTAAACTTGTTCTTCACTTAGTGCTGTTAAATTAATTATGAAACACAGTGTGCAGCACTGATACATTTATAAGTGTTTTATATCAATGTAAATGCTTATTTTATTTTTTATTACTTCAAAATGTATTTTGTTTTGCTTCCTTTCAGTAAATCAATAATTTTTTTTAAATAATCTTTTATTTTCGATTTTTCGATATACTCGCGCCCCCTTGTAGGGTTATCACGCCCCCTTAGGGGGGCGCACCCCACAGTTTGAGAAACACTGACTTACTCAGAACAGTTTTTTAGCTGTTAGATTCGTTATTTCAAAACAGTTATTTTATGCTTAAATTTAAATATAAGTGTGCCAAATTATGCATGTAACATTTGGTTGATCAACTGTAAATAATAAAGTGAATAAGAATATTTCTTTAACTTACTCGGGATTTAACGGCTGATTACCTTATACATCAAAATCTAATTCACTGATAAAATGAAAGAAATTTCACTATACTTGTAATGTTTTTTATCTGAAAGATATTTTAATCTATTGCATAGCATCTAATACACGAGGGTTGAATGATAGAATATGTATTATATGTTTTTGTGTTATTATAAAATTGACAGGAAATCAGAATCAATTCAAATGAAGTAAAATCAGAAACAACAAATTGAATACTGAAGGCTTGGTTTAACTAATACTTTATTGTACAGTAATTCCCCGAACTTACGCGATAGGTGAGACTGAGTGACAACCATGTAAGTCGAATTCGCGTAA
>BMAV01006550.1:66351-84790 GCA_019973955.1 Trichonephila inaurata madagascariensis | reverse complement strand
CCCCCCCCCCCCCCTTGAAACATTCCTGTGTGCGCTACTGGCGTAGATATAATACATGTAGAGAAGACACTAAATAACATTTATAATATATAATAACAAACACACACTCCGTTCTTTAGAAATAAGTACCACAAATAAGTTACTATGGCTAAGCATAGATTCCAAGCGATACGCCCGAGTCTGTAGATTTGTTAAGCAGTAAGCGAGGAATTTGTAATCGAATTGTGTAGTGCTCAAACAAAATTCGAATCGACGATATTTGAAAATCGCGTAACTCTGGGTTCGCGTCAGTCGAGGTATTACTGTATTTTAAATTATGTATATATATTTCGCGTGTCCATAATTAAACTTGAAATCTGCGAGCAGTCTGTAGCAAAAACTATGCAGCAGAATTGCATGGAAATTGAGTAATGGTAGAATGAAATGACGGAAATTTTATCGAGGAGAAAAAACATTGAGTTTCAAAAACCACCACTAAATGGTGTTGGGCAATATAAACTATTGGCATGTTCAAATGTCGTAACCATAGTAATCCTGTGCTCGCGCACCAACGCATGAGATATAAAGATGCGAGAGGCGAACTGCATTCATATTGTCCCCTTTATCGTTTTATAATAAAGTTTTGCTTTATAAGCAAATTCTTCGCTCAATGTTAACGTACGCCGCCCCCGACCACTATTAAGAAAGTTCAAACTATGCAGAACAAGATTCTTCGTACCATGACAAATGCACCCTGGTACATAAGAAATAATGTCTTACACCATGACTTAAAGATAGAACCTATTGGGGATTACATCACCAAACTCTCACACAAAATGTTTTTCGAATAATTGAAAATCATCCAAATCCACTAATTCAAGCACAAACAATTTTCACAAGCCCCAATAGTAAACAAAAGTTTGCCTACAAAACGACAAAGTAGTACCAGCCTCTTAAACCCCCTTAGCCAGCTCAATTACCCCACTCCGGTAGCCATTTTAACTGTACTTTATTTTTATGCACTCAAGAACTAAGTTCCACACTGTCTGTTTTGTTCCGTGTCATTTCTATCGCTTCTCTTTCAGCTCCTGCTTCCAACCTCGCTCGTCTGTGTGTTAGGTCGAAATGACCAGTTTTTCCCATCTCCGTGTTTAGCTCCGCCCACGCCTTGTCCTGATTGGTTCTACCTTCCTTGTTGCCTCACCCGTCCTCTCTATATAGGGAGTTATAGTATTTGCATCGGTTTTTCATGAAATCGGAAATACATATCTATCACAAGATACTTTTCTACACTGCCATTTTGCGTCCCATAATTGTACGCTTGCCCTGTGTGAGGCTATGTAGCAAATGCTAATATTAAAATTCTCGAAGTTGCTCAAAACTCTCTGATTCGTAACATAGTTAAAGCTGATCGATATACCAAAAATTCTGATATTTACAACGACATTAAAGTTCTTCCTCCCAAAAATTATATGTAAAAACTGGCTGTTAATTTTTTCGATAATCTACCTAATATTGACAATATATATATATATTAACGTTCAAAATCCAAATAATTACTATCCAGAGTCAGATACTAAAAGATCTAGGAGAATTCTCCTGGATTCTTGTAATGCCCCCTAGCAATTTAATCACTCACCTTGTAGTGAGTGAACCTAGCTAAATTTATATTATTCCTTCTTTTATTTATTTTTATTTTTAAAATTGTTCAATGTTGCTTCCACTTTGGAATCCCACACAGGTTAGCTTTCTATAGACCCCACCCCACTACTATGTTCCAATGTATCAGAGCAGCTAATAGAGTGCCAACTCACCGAGTGTTCTCAGTCAATGGCCACCAGGACTATCATCCAACTTCAGGAGTTTTCCGCCAACTTCGGAAGCGTCTGAAGCAGCTCCCATGGCCACGTCACCTTGCCACATCCTCCCAACTAATCAGGAGAGTCCTAGTCATAAATGGCCATCAACATCAAGCCACATTCAACTCATTAGATATGGGATGGAGGAACTCTTCGTGTTCCATTTCCCAGTGACGTTCAGAGTCCATTGGTTTTTCATTTAGCCTCCATTCCTCTACTCTGAGCAGAAGCGCTTAACTCGCTGTCGCTCACTATTAATCTTATTTTCGTTCTTTTTCAAATGACGTTGACTCTCCAGGAACGTGCTTTACTGGTGAAATTGTTTTACCAAAATGGGGACTCTGCTACCGAAGCCTTGCGGAAACTTGGGTCTTTGAAGTGAGTCCATCTTGCTTGAGAATGGGTGCTTCAAATATATCCGTGATGTGGCATATAAGTTGTGAGAATGAAATTGTTATTGTCCCAAGAGTATGGCTCAGGATTACGATGTCCATCATCAAAAGCTTCAAGCTTATATAATTCAAACCAAAACCAGGAATACATCACTTGAGAACTTTGATCAAACGAATTGAAGCCAATACAATTTTAAATAGTGGTTCGCGCGTAGTACTTGGACCTGCCAGTCGGAAAGCTTGACCATTCGGCTATTGTAGATATAATCATTTGATTCCTTATTGAATTGTGGTTCTCCCTTTGATTAAAATTGAATGAATCTCGTTTTTATAATCTTGTATTAGAAATCTCCTTGAATAAAGGATCTCTATTATGCCTTGCCTTATTTTTTTAGATCCATTGTATTTAAAAAAAATTAAATACCTTTGTTTTTAAATGCAAGTATAATTTTATTACCTGTTTTCTCAAATAATAAAATATCATATATCGTAAACTGCATGAAAAATATACGATAATCTTGATAGACCTTAAACTTTTCAAACAGCATTGTGAATTTCTTTCGTTGATTTCTCAAATCAGCACACGATAAATTTAAAAAAAGAATGCAAGTCTAGTGTTTATATAGAAATAAGTTATTTATTTTTATTCTGTGCTTAGTATCAAATGGGTGACGTTCAAGGTCTTACCTCTTAAAAAGTTCGTGTCTGATAACCCACTCAGAATTAAATCCAATTTTGAAGAAAGCATAAATATTTACGATAGGGATCAGAGTCAAATGCCGGCATCCTTTTATAGTCAGTTTTAAAGTTCACAATATTGGTTCCTTCTTATGATTAGACTTGATAGGGCAAAATTCAGTTTCTTGAAGTGTGATTGATTATATGTATTAAATAAATCAAAATTTTTTTAAAAATTTACTTATAGATTTTACTGAAAAGTCATGCGCTCTTTCAAATACTCTTTGAATTTATGTCTCGAAATAAAAAAAATTTTTTATTCAAATGCGTCACTTCACTGAAAAACTATATCCTTACAATTACAATTTTTCTTATACAGATAATTTATTATATAGAGTAAGATATCTTTCCTTCAAATTACTTGTTATGTGATTTTAAAATCGTGCGAGTTGTATTTCACCATAAGATTTCTTGGATAATTAGTGGATTATTACATTAAGCAACTTTATCTTGTATAAATCTGAAGGTGATTTCTTAAAAGCTCATTCACTCCAAGGTTACGAATAAGCAACAAACAGCGAAGATGTAACCAATCGAAAGCCTTAGTTCTCTCGCTCTGATTGGCTACATGTTTATATTGCTCATTTCTTACTATCTTGGTGTGAATGAGCCTTAAGAAGGAAAGATTTATGGAAACGATTTCACACATATTTTTCACTATTTAATTCATGTCGCCTTTGCGTCCACTAAAATAACACCAACAACTTTAAATTCCTCTTGTAAGAAGATGGTATGTGTTACAAACTATACAATCATTCAAATATCAACACTATCAAATAGAATTATTTTAGCACACAAAAATGGCTTAGTATTAATACCTTTAGCCATGACGATTTACAAGAATTCATTGGAAATTATCTTAAGTGATAGTTATATTATTATTCGAACTTTACACGTCGTCAAAGCAAACATACCGACAGAGATCCTGAAGGCGATACTAATAAATAAACCATCCCCTCTCTGAAGAATTAATAGGAAAATTTTAAGCTTTTTAGTAAATTTAAAAAAAATCACTTTCCTGTAAATGTCCCCAACATTTTCATTACAATGCGAACTACGAAACTGTTTGAACTGCATAAAAAATTAGTATAAATTCATCGTTGTAATATTTAATTAATGATTACATTGTCAACAAAGAAAAGTCGCAGAACACGAATGAAGTTAGTGAAAGTCCATCAACTTCATCGATAAGATCTATTTCAGAGACAGTCTTAATTGATGATGAAAATGGTTTGGAACCAATTTACACAATGAGCGCAGATATTTATCAGAAAACGACACACAAGAATTATTTCACATATTAATTTTGAATAAAATAAAATCAATTTAAGTCTGAACACAAATTATTCTGAGTTTTGTTTCCACATTTACAAATGGAATCTTGAGACCAGGACTATCTGAAAAAACAACAAAATCGATTATTCTTGTTGGATAATATAGGGTTTAACTTTGACCACAAATGGTGTGGTAGTTCTATAAATGTATATATTGAACTGTTTATGAGCAGACTTTGAGTTATGCATAACTTATCTACTCAAACAAAGAGCGTACGGACTGTATACTTTAAAAATGATTTGTTTATCGAGCGATGGTTGGTTCGTCGTGCTTCGTGGTTAGAGTCTACAGCAGCGACACTCAACCTGCGGGCCGCATGTGGAATGGCCCATTCCACTAACAAATTAAATTATTTAAGAACAAGGCTTTAAAAATTTAGTGAGAAATTCTATCAATCACATATATCAATTTCACTATCGATGTCGTGGTTGGGTACGAATTACGAGATAATTTTTCCTTTTTGTAATTGCAATGGTTAGTGATAACAAATAACAGTGGAGTAGTGACCATTGTATGGGGAAATCTGAATTTTAATTAACCATCATGTCTTCCAAGCAAAAAATATTTAAAGAATATATTTTGTTTCAAGACAATTGGAATCTTGACTTTTTCGTACAAAGAAATAAACACATGGATCAACAACTTGTTTGATTTGTCGTAAAAATGTTATACTTGAAAAATATAATTTTGCTCGTTACTATGCCTTCTTAAAAGAAACTTTGCAACTGTAGCAAAATATTTGAAGGGGGGGGGGGCCAGGGAACTATTAATGAAAGAAAATCGAAATCACCCCATAACTGGGTAAAAAATGTATAAAACCTATTTTTTGTGAGTTGAGTTTGATAAAAGTTTAATATAGTTTTAAACTAAAATCCAAAGTAATGAGTTTTAATAATATGATCAATTTTCAGCATTAATCGTATCGCGGGGCCCCCCCCCCACCCACCCAATAAATCTTCATGTTGCGGCCCGCGTGAAATAGTTGACACATGTATGTGGCCCAGTACAAAAAAAGGTTGAGTACCCCGGGTCTACAGGCATACTGAATATTTACGTAAACAAAGAGGACTACTAGAGCCCTCCTGCACATGCAGGTCGTAACACTTGCCAATAACAACATCTGCAAAATCTAAGAAATCAGTTCCGAGAGGAAAGATATATTTTTATTTGTTTCTATATTAGGTAAATGAATTCCATCAACACCTCGCGATTCTCTATTCCAATCATGGCTTCCATATTATAGCAATGCACAAAAGATCATAGAGCATCAGCTAAAGTTTTCATAAACTTTATCTCTTTTATTGCAGTGCTTCTCAAACTTTCTATATATTTGCGACCCAATTTTCTGTCATAATTTTCATCGCACCCCCATACAATATTAATGTATGGAGTGCGATAATAATGTACTCTGACGCTTCTATAATATGATCTTCGTTATAAGTCGTAAAAATTATCAAGATAAGTATTAAATATTGTATTTGTTACTTTTAAGTAATAGATATATTTTAAGTAATACACGCGCGATAAGTATTATGTTACTTTTCTTTTTTAAATTGGAACAAATTGCAATAAATATACAACTCGTATCTCTTATTCAATTCCTACTATTAGTTCACAATCTCCCTATATCTTGTTAAAATTTTCAATCGTTAAAAAAATACATTTTTAAGCGCTCCATTGAGCTGAAGTTTCATATACAGGATTATTTTGGATGACAATACGGTAATTTTAACTATAATTAATAAAAATGAATTGATTAAAACTAATTATTCAAAGAATTACAGATACAGCCATGTTGGCCTCATTTTTCGCTACTTATCGACTACTTTAGCAATTGGTGTCAAAGCTTTGTGAAAAGTTTTTCTCTCACATTTTAAAGCGCTCATTTAAGCTGAAATTTTCTGTACACCTTTATTTTGGATGTCAATACGATAATTTAATTATAATTAATTAAAGTTAACTGACTGGAACTAATTATATTTAAAGAATTACAGGTACAGTCACATTGGCTTCATTTTTAGCGACTTGGGTCAAAACTTTAAAAGAATTTTTGCCGGCTAGATGGCATAGTTGCTTTACGCTGATCTTGTACGTTTGAGATTGTGGGTTCGACCCCGGCCGAATTCGACGGATTTTCATGATGCAGAAAATCGATACGATTATGCAGCATGTTTAAGTACCTGTTTAGCTGGGGTGATCGCGGCAAAATTAAATTCCTAGTACCAATTCGCCTCATCAGAGCATAGGTGCCTCTCTCTGGGGAGGAAACTGGGCATCCAAATTACTAACGACCCATCGTTGGAAAGTAGGTAGAACAAACTTGAACAAGAAATGAAGTAACGCACCACTTTTTTAGTTAAGACTACTACTTTAAGTACTTGCGATAAACACTGGTAATCATACTTACCTGGCACTGGGAATGCCTTGATCATGAAGGAGGCTTCCCCGAACAGAGACCTTCCATTGCACAACGGTTGGTTGACGTTCGCCACATCCGCAAACAGCGGTTGCTTGGGGTGCACAATTTTTGGTAGTGGGACTGCGTCCGCGCTGTCCCACCGTAATACAAATAGCAGATTCATTAAGGTACACGAGAGATTTCAGGGGCCGGTACATGTTCTTAGTGCCCCTGTTGTAAGATTCCGCGACACGTGAATGAACGATTGTTGGGCTTGCGTGCTCTCGGCCAAATTAAAATCTTTGTGTGATTTCACATCGTCAGAGCTTTGGGGAAGAAACTAGGGTGTCAAAATTCGCCCTGAGGGCCGTTTGCATTGCTTACAATTCTTTAAGCTAACTAAAGGAAAGGGTTCGTACTTTCCCCCAATTAATTAATACTCTTTCGCGCGTTGTCACCACTAATATAATTGGCAACTTCATTACAATTTCGGATTTTAAAAAAAATTTCTTTAGAGCACATTTTCGCGTTTCTTATCTTCAATCTCCTACGTAAGAATGGTCATTTTTTTCCCTTTCACCCTTCTTCTCTCGTTTATTTGCTGGAGTTGAATGGAAGTGGGCTGCGCGAGACAGTAATATTTAAATAAAGAAAATAAAACTTCATGGAAACTTAATTCGATCAGTAAGAGAAAGAATGATTTTAAGAAAAAGATGTTTTAATATCCCGGTAGAAAAATCTAAGTGTTTTTAACCCTTTAACTACCGCATTATGATTTATTGCAGTTTTTTCCATGTAATATTTTTTTTAATCACTACACAATAAAAATTAAGGGATATACATAAACAAAATACTCAAGTTTAGGAAATTTAATCCGTTAGAGCTAATTAATTAATTATATAAAGATATGCACTGTTAATAACACCGTAAAATAAATAGTCAAATCGTTTTCTGAGGTCTTCATTAAAATACGAGAAAAAAAATGAGACTTACCTTTTGACAGTAACTACTTTTTCGTCATTATATATATATAATAATATGACTAATCTTTATTAATATATTTTTTAACATTAAACTTCAGTGTGATATTTCTGAATCTTTTTTTTCCTGATGTCGTTTCATCATCCATTTTTTTTTTTTAAGTATAGATATAATTATATATAAAAGGATACTTTAGATACATATAAATAGATACGGAATTGAGAGTTCCTAGTAACCCGTATGCTCGCTGAAATTTCCTGCGATTCCTGATATTAATGATATAAAAAAAATAACATATCAATACATTTCTTCAAATAAGTTTTAAGTATGCAAGAAATGGAACTTGTAACAATTATATTTAAACTCTGCCTTCCCTTGACTATTAGTGACAGCCAGGTGGCGCTACTCGTTCTCCTTCCCAGGAACGTCCCCGAGTAATGACGCGTACACGTGGAGTCCACTCCAGCCATAAACTGGAGCATTTACGAATAAACATAAAACACCGGGTTAAAAGACATAACCGGTCGAAATAGATATACATTAAGTGTTGGTGCGTTGAGTATTAAAAAGTCAAATATTCCCATAAAATTCTGTAGATATTGCTTTGTATATTTTGGAGGAACAGATTGTAGAAATTTTGTAGAGTCGGTATGAAATTCAAAAAAAGAAAATCCTTTGTCAATTTTATTGTTTATGTTTCCTTCCCCTTCATTTTGATGTAGTTAGCATATGCAATGTGAATATTTATTAATAAAATTCAGTGTAAAGAAAATTTGGGTGGTTTAAAAATAAATATAATTATAATAAGCTTTAGTATTTTAACATGTAATTTTACAGTATGAAGAACAAATATTATAAAAAGGGTTTGTTGTATTTTTAGGACATGAAAAAAAGTGTATCGAGATATTTTATAAAAAGTAGTTACGTTGTACATTTCCATTTGATATGTGTATTTTCTTTTATTCAAAACTTCTTTTTAAAAATTTCATGATTTCGGTATTCTAATTTGTGTTGTTCTAATGTAAATTCAAAAGGTTGATTGTATAGACGTGAATTTTATAACTGTGCCAGTTTTTAATATCTGAAATTTCAAAGTTTTAGTGATAGTTCATTTAATTTGGATCCATACAGTATACAATTTCTCATAAACAATATGAAAAGTTTTGTAAATAACCTAAAATGTAATGCCTGCTTTTGCTTTCTAGCTCCTATGTGTGATATATTTCACACACACATTTGATTTGATTAAATTAATTTTGATAGTGCTCAAATAAGAGCAAATAAAATTCGCAGAAACTTTTAAGATACAAATATTTTTTTGCTTTCTCTTAATTTCCTATTCATTAGGTGTTCAAAAAGTTAAGATTTTAAGTCATAAACCTAATGAGATATTTTCAGTTTGAATGTAGTGAAAATATTAGAAATTCTGCATAATTTGACTTTTTATTAGTTATTTAATCTGTGATTCAAAAGGTGATTTTATCTATTTTTTTAAAAAAAATTTATAGTCTTTTTATCTGTTGGGGTTTTAATGAAATTTAATACTTTTTTGTAAATATTTTTAAAACATTATACTTTTTTGTTGTAAATAAATTTAAAAAGCAATTCGTAAGATTTCCAGAGAATTTTATAAGATATTATCAGTAAGATATAAAAATTGAGTGGAGAATATAATTGTATAAGATATCATAAACCTCTTCTTAAGCATTAGAAATAGATGTCAAAAGTTTTAACTAAACAAAAATATCCATCAACCTTCTTATAAATTAATTTCCAGAATTGTGTTTACATGCATTTTTCATGCTCTTCTGTATGAGAAATTATAGAGATAGCCTATCTAAAAAAATTAAACATAAACATTAATATTTCATTATGGGACCATTTCATATGAGTACATGTTTCTTAGAAATTAAAATTATTTTATGAATTTGTATGGAGTGATACACTATCTACCTGTGAGAAGTTTTTCAAATTCAATAATCTCAATTCTACGGTAAGATATTCTTGTGTGTAAATAAACATAATAATAAACTAAAAAAATAACTAGGGACTAAATATAATTATACTGAAAAATAACCTAGAACAATGGATAAATATATAAACAAACACCAAGTAACTGCCATCAACAGCTACTAAATAACACAAATATACTAAAATAAAACAAAAATTATACTAAAAAAATTATTAAAATTACTTCCTATCTAATTATTAAACTAGGATAATGCAGCAACATAATAATAATAAATAAATATTAAGATATAAAGTTCACGCAAGGGTGTAAACAGCTCAAGTATAGGAATTTCATGCGCTAAAGCGAAGCACGTGAAATTGTTTACCAACGGATCAAGCGATTTCCACCTGGTGCCACTTGTCAATCAATTTTGTCCATTAAACGTCATACTCTAAAATATGCCTGTTTTTATGTAATTTATATTCCACGAGAGCTATTGACGTTTCGGCATCTAGACTGTTATTGTGTTTCTGAAAAATATTAAACTGTATAGTATTATACCCTTGAGATTTTTTCAATATTCTGTAGTTATTCGTAAATCCGCGCACTTCTTACATGGTGGAACTTGTACGCTCACGTTTGAGGGTTCGATCCCTCCCTAAGTCGGTGTATTTTCAGGACGCAAAAAACCGACAGCGCCCATGTCGTATGATAATGTGGCATGTAAATGATCCCTTTACGGCCTGTTTGGCTTGGGTGCTCTCTGCAAAATTAAATTCATTGTGCGGCTTCACATCGTCAGACTGTCACTGGGCAGAAACTGGGGCTGGCCAGAAACTGGGGCTGGCCAGAAGACTGGGTCGCTGGGCTGGGAGACTCGCGAGGCGAGCCTCCATCCCATATCACAGTTGTGATGTTTCCCGAGGAAGTAGCAGGCCTTGGTACACATCGTCAGAGCTTTAGGGTGGAAACTAGGCGTCAAAATTACATTGTGGCGATTAGTATTCCCTCGTATGGTGCCGCACTTAAAAGTGATGCCAACTCTCGGGGAAGGTACTAGGTCCGCAATGGTAATTACCAATTCTCAGCCTCTCGGGAAAAAATATTGCTATTTTTTTTTAAATTGTGGGATGCAAGTGTGAATTCAATTTTACAACTTTTTTTGTTCACCTCAGGAAGAACCGCATCTAAGCTGACAATTACTGTAAATTATTACAAGCAATATAATAGGAAGAGAGAGAGAGAGTGCTTTAAAACGAGTCTTGATGAGACCTTTATTTAAAAAAATTAATTGCTCTCTATTTAATGGTGTAGATTTTTTTTACAATAATAGGCACATACAAAATCGACTGATTTTTAAAACTGAATAGAAGGGGAAAATTTATCCTACCATTTATTATTTTTTATTCGAAAAGTGCAATGCTTCAATCTGGTTTCTAAATTCTGAGGTTTATTTGTTCCATGTAATAAATTTCTTATTATTTACTTCATCCTTTTCTTTCATTATTATTAAATTGAGCATGTAAGCAGGTTGCTGCATTCAAATACAAATAAAAAAAATTCCAGTTTTTTAACTTACTGTAAAGTTAATTCATATTTTTTAACATATAATTGAAATCGTGTTGACACACTTCTTTTATTTTTTAGGCTCATCTTCGCTCTTGCTTAGAAGCAACTTGAAAACATTTACAACTGCTGTGTCTTGGTGCAACCTTTGGGACTAAACTTATCAAAAGATGCTTCATCACTTCATCATTTTATTTCTGCTTGTCGGTTTCCCAATTTTTGGTCTGGCCGTGGACTACAGTGACCTTCAGAGTGCCGGGATTGCCTGTGCTCAGAAAGACAGCTGCACTCGGCCAACTGGCTCTGTTTCACGAGCTCAGATTGCGATCAGAAACAGTAACTTCACGAACAGAAACTGCGAATGTGATCGCTTGTGTTCTGCCTTTGGCGACTGCTGCATAGATGCTACGGCACTGTCAACGATAGCTAGGTACAGAAACAAGAGACTGCATTGCATGCCTTTTGGTTTCGACTATGGTTATGGTGCCTATGTTGTAGACAGCTGCCCCTCTTCCTATCGGTCATCCGCAACTATTCGAAACAAATGCCAGGAGGAGGAGGATGACCTAACTGACCCATTAGCATCCACCCCTGTCACAGATTCATCATCGAGTGCAACTTTTAAGAACAGGTATTGTGCCGAATGCAATGGCGCCTCTCCTTCTCATTTGGTGTCTTGGCAGCTGTACCTGAACTGTGGAACCTTGCAAGCGAACGATACCTTGATATTTCAGAACCTCAGGTACAATACCAGTATCAGGAAATGGGGAGTGAATCATGAAGGTGAATTTCATAAATGTGATGTGATATTTGACAAGCCTAGTTACTTGGAAGGCGTGAGGCTATGTAGGCCGCACGTGATTGAATCTTGTCCTGATTCATGGCGCAGGTTAACTGTGAAGGCATCATGCGAATCGTACATGGCGGTGGTTTATGGTAATAAGATATACAAGAACGTTCATTGCGCCATCTGCAATGGCCAACTAGTGAATACTTTGTCTTGTGAAAAACCTTGGCTGTTAATCAGTAGAGGAAACAAGCCATTCTCCTTTGCATTGCTACTTGACGTAAATCGCAGTGATGGAGATCTCGTTGGAGTAGTACAAAAATGTCCGACTGGGCAGAAGTACGATCCGTTTTTCAAGAAGTGCCGCACCCTAGTATGTGCCATACCAGGTTACAAAATGGTCAATGGAAAATGTAAGAAGGACTGAGAACTGTGACAACGTTAACAAGGTGTAGAATGTTTGTGAAGTACTGTTTAACTAGTTAGGCATACTACTTTACGCTTGCAAAAAATTTTTAGTCATATTTTTTTCTTTGAATTGTCAGTACATGATTGTACTTAGAGATGGAACTAAAAATAATTATTATTTGGTAAACCACGCATACTTATATTACACTTCTATGCTCATAAAAAAAGTAATAAAATGTGCTGAAAATAATTTGAAATGCTTCGCCTATTTAGGTTTCACATTCTTTTTACAAATTACTATTAAAGCTAATTATTGAAATTGTGTGTGTGAATATTATGTATATATACTCTCTCTCTCTCTCTCTAAAAGCTCAAAATTTTCATAAGCTTCCGGTTATTTTATTTTTTTATTATTATTATACCTCTTCGTTCGTTTCAAAATTTTAATTTTTTTGATTAAAATGGTTTTACTGAGATACATTATATTGAAAATTATTTATTTAGAATTTTTTCAATAGTAAGAAATAATATAAATTTTGTTTTGTACTCTTTTTATCATATACTGGGCTATATTTTTCAAGTATTTGCCCTCTTTTCAAAACCCTGAATGAACTTTTTTACTAATTTGACAATTCAAATTACAACTCAGAAAGCAAAATATACATAAAGGTACTGAACATGCTTCTTTTCATATTTACAGGAAAGAAAGCCAGATGATAATCTAATAAATTATTTTTTTTCTCCCAATCCAAAGAAAATGGGAAGTCAAGGACCATAAGCAAAACTGACAGTTAGAATGTAGTTTGTTTTACCTGTATTTTTAACCTAAAGTGTTTAATGACTTATTTCTTTTTCATGAAATTTAAAACAAAATGTATAGGAAAAACATAAAAAAAGAGTATCGGTACTTATGTACTATCGCAACCGTGTTAACTTTCAAGATAACTCACCAAACTGGCAACTCCGATTTCGTACGTGTCGTTGGTGCTGAATTAGCAACCATATGCCTCGTTTCACGTTTCTCCGCTTCGTCTCCATTCTAAGCCTAATCGTTCGTTAATATGGCAAGCTTGGATACAACAATACAATCTGGGATAAAATTCTAAATAATAAACTTAAAAATAATTTTTATTATAGTATCATATTATACTACTCTATTGTATATAATTATTCTATATTCTACTTATATCATTATTAATATGTAATTATAATTGCTATTGTTATAATTATGTATAATACTGAAATAATATAATATAAAATTAATAATAATAATAAATAATAAAAATTACTTATTTTTCTCTTATTTATTATTTTTCACATAGTATTTTTCGACTACGTTCTCCATATTCCCATCAGTGTGTTCCGTTTTCAGAATTCGTTCGATTTAATTCAATGTCGCCAATTTGGTTGAGATAATATGTACTGGAGCATGCATTTAAGAAAACCTTAATTTACCTTTCGTTTTAAATCTTTAAAAACACCTCTTTCTAATAACTCTATGTATGATCTAATAATATCAAATATTTAAAAAAATCACATTCTTCATTTACCTGCAAAAGTAGAAGAATATGCTTTTGAGTATAATTTGGAATATGAGAAAGAGAGAAGAGAAAATTTTCAAATCCAAAACAATGTTATGGATTTTGAGATCCCCCCCCCCTTCTCCTTTCGTATAAATTCATATTACATTTAATGACCTACTACTCATTTATCATTTTAGATTAAGTACATTGAAAGCATCTATAGTTTTATTTCAGAAATCCTGAAAACTAACCAAATAATAATTTTGAATCTGAGCTTTTGTAGCTCATATAAACAACAACAACAAAAGTAGAGGGTGACTCAAAGACATTTTGGCATGATTTTTAAACCGTTATTTAGAATGAACTGGTCCTACCCTAAAGCTTACTGTGGGGACGCTGCAGTCACTAGTAACTTTTTTTTTTCTGGTTATATCAAAATCACTATTGCTTTGAGTTAAAAAAAAATAACAAGGTATTAAAAAAACTTTAATATAAAATACTAAATCTGCGGATCATCATCTATCCGCATAGCTCAAAAAAGTTTCAAAAACTTGCATTAGAAATTTTAAAAATTCAGTTGGATTCCGACGTTTTCCCAAAGATTAACATTACACCGGGAGTAGGATTCGAAGTCATTCGGTTTCGGCTCAGTGTTGTTTACAAAGTAGAACTTGTCCATACATGATCTGAGAATTTATTTTTAAAATGGCCTTAGATCTTGACATATTAAACCATAATTTAACCATTTCTTTCCCAATAGGTTGGTGATATCAGTAAATAATAAATCCAAACAGTTTTCTGTAACATCTGGGAACAATGCTGTGGCCAAAAACAAACCCACAAAGTGCCGAAAAATTTGTCACTTCCATTAAAAAAAGAACTATTTTGGCTTGGAAGTTTTATATAGTACATATATTAATAGCATCATCAGTGAAAAATTCAGAATGTTTTAATATAACAATAATAAAAGACAAATTTACTTTAAACCAGGGGTCGACAAACTCCTTGCTGTGATTTGATAAACCAATCTATATATATATCTATATATATATATACCAATATGATTTAGAGTGCCTCACTGTAGGAAATATTTGAAACTATTCGATTCCAGCGGAAATGCATCCAGAGTTAGCAGCACAAAACATGGACAAGTTCTACCGTAAGGCTTACTATAGAGGCGCTGCAGTCATTAGTACCCTTTTTATTTTCCGGTTATTGCAAATTCACCATTGCTTTGAGATAAAAATTAACAAGGTATTTTAGAAAAGATACTCTAAAATAATCTGAAATCTACAGATTATCTTCTATCCATATAGTAGTTCAAAAAAGTTTCAAAAACTTGCATTAGAAGTTTGAAAACCTGTTAAATTCCGTTTTCCCATAGATTAACATTACACCGGAGGTAGGATTGGAAATCATTGGGTTTCGGTTCAATATCGTTGTTTACAAAGTAGAACGTCCGTATATCAGCATTCCTCAATGTTTTTAAATGTTTTAATTCGAACCTTTTTTCTATCTCTGCACCTCTGAATTTTCACAGTAATATCAGGGGCATAAATTTTGACTTTATACTTCACACGATTCTGAATGTTCAGTTGAGTTCGCAAAGAAGTTATTCAACAACTTTGCAGATTCAAATACTTTTCATATGAGCAAAATTTGTTCACACAGATACGTAGTACCAAAAGCGGAAAGCAGAACACATGCAATTTTCTCTGCAAACAATTAAATCTTTCTAGAAACGACATCCAACAATTTAAAATAGCTGACGATGTATCCTCAAAGTTATATTCAAGATTTTTTAAATAATTTCGTAAATTTTCCTATTCATAATGCTGAAGTTGTTAGTTCAATAAGCTCCCGTTCAAAATTACCAACTTTGCTTAAAAACAGACTAATTTGTAAAAAGGTGTAGAGTGCCACTAAGAATTGTCCCGCACGCCAAATTTGGCACGCGCGCCATAGATTGCTGACCCCTACTCTGAACACTACAAAATTTTTTAATCACATATAAATATAAAATTTGCTTATTTACTCCAATATTCATATTAATTGTTCTCAGTAAATTACATCGGCAAAATTAAAAAATAAAATAATTATAAAAATAAATAAAATATTTGTAATACACACTCTACTTTACATATAATACTTTCCATATTAATACACTACATAAACAGGGATAAATTATATTATAGGAGAAGAAAAATAACAGGGGGGGGGGATACCAAATTAAAATAGAGTTTCTGGTGCTTGAATATACATGTTTTTAACCTTTGTCACAATAAAGCGAGATTTTCGTAATGACTTTTGAAATAATGATACATTTGTTGCTTTACCTTTTTCACTATGAATATATTATACACGGTGTGACACACACAAAAAAAACGAGACTGGTCCAATAAGTCATTGCTCTTACAGAATCAGTTTTCCATGACTTTATCACCTTCATTCAAAGTAATCGCCTTCGGCATTCACACTCTTCTACATTTGGTGCTACCATTGGTAAACAGTTCTGGAAAGAGGTTTTTGGAAGGCCCTTCAAGAGATTCTCCATTTTTGCCTGAACCAACTGAGGGAAAATGGGTTCCCTTCAAACAAGATTTAACTGTAAGAAATTTCAAAGAAATCGCATTAAGCGGTGAATCAGAAATCAGGTGAATAAGGAGGTTGCCACAACAGATTAATGTTTTTGCTGGTCAGAAAGTGCTTGACAGATAGGGTCGTGTGAACGGGTGCATTATCCTTGTGCAACAGCCGATCGATGTAGTAGTGTTGATTAACAGTCTGACCATGAGAACCACTCAATCATTTCAATTTCATTAATGTCGAAAAAGATAACATTGTCTTGAATTGTGGTTTCGACATGCGTGCTTTTTGGGTCTTGGGATCCTGGAGATTTCCAATGCATTGACTGGCGCTTACTGTCTGGGTCGTGGGTAAAAACCCGTCTCATCACACGTTACAACAGATTCCAACAAAGTTGGCTCGCCAAGCAATGTGTTCTAACATGTCCACACACACGTCTTTACGGCACCGTGTTTGGTCACGGAGCAGAACTTTTGGAAAAACCTTTGTATAAATCTTCCTCATATGTAATTCTTCAGTTAAAATACGTTGAACAGCTTCCCTATCCAGTTAACCAATTCCGCGACTGCACAAACATTTAATCTGCTGTCATCCCGGATCTCATCACGAACTTTGGCAATGTTTTGGTCTGTAATCGCTGATTATGGGCGACCAGCACTTTTTTTTATCTTCCACACTATCTCTCCCCTGAAAACCGCTTATGCCACCCAAACACACATGCAAGGGATAAAGTTTCATTTCCATAAGCCTCGGTTTATTTCCGAGGCTGATTTCTTCACAAGAAACGATGTTAATTCGCTCTGTTCGGCTTTTACATTAGACATTTTTTCGGTTATTGCGCATGTTCACTCAGTGACGTAGTACTCGTAAATGGTGTGATCGGTTGAGTCGAAACTGGCCACATAGATTGAGGAGGTGTGTAGGATGACGTCACCAAAGCAGTTATTGCCAACTCCACTCTTTTTTCAAAATACACACTTAGTCTCGGTTTTTTTTCTTTTTTTTGTTACATCTCGTATATTTAAGAATTGTCTTACATGAATTTTGAAACATTTTGTTGAATATTAATTGTAATTCACAAAACTATCTCTAAATTAAATTATTCGTTTAACCTTGACTTAAAAAAAATCTCTGTTCCTTAACTCTAATCTTTAAAAGTGCCTCAAATTATTCTTTTTCTTTTCTCTATTTGCATCCATTTTACTGGATGATTAATTGCATCAAATGAAAAGAATTAATAAATAAACAAATTAAACACAAATTCATTTGTTTGTGAAAGCTATTGCATGATTGCATCTCAAAGAATCTTAATTGAAGATACTTATATAGAGGGAACTTTAAGAAATGCACAACAATCCTTTTGGCTTTTAATCAGTAAATATTGCAGGTCTTTTTAATTTTTTTGCCACTATACGACATAAAAATTTTAGAAACGAATTGTTCAGAAACAGAAGCACAATAAAATGCTTTTGAACTTTACATTTTATAGAAATGTATTTCACAAAATTAATGATATAATTTCAGGAAATAGTCTGTTTTGACTATTACTATTTTGTAATCACATTTTTTGAAACAAATTTCCTTTTCTTTTCAATATATAATCATGAACAAAATTGTACATATTTTTTTAAATGCTTATAGATTTCAATTTTGCTTGTTTGAAAAACATGTGTGAAATGTGTCATGCAGAGCAAATACTTATAAAACATTTAGAAAAAAAAATGTAATTCTGAGATTACATAGAAAATTACATTATATTTAAATCAGGAGTAAGTACTCAAACTTTTTTCAGTTCGGTTACATACGTATGGCAAGTATTTCACGCGGGCCACAACATGAAGATACGGGGGAAGAAAAAATATAAGACCAAAGTATATAATATTGGACAAAGTAAAACTAATCAAAATATTATAGCTCATTTTTTTTGGGCTTATAT
>BMAV01006550.1:43507-65065 GCA_019973955.1 Trichonephila inaurata madagascariensis | reverse complement strand
AGGAGTCTGGAACGTGAAAATGGAGGACGATGCCTGTAGTTCCCTATGCGATTTGTAATTGTAAATAGAGTTTTAAATTTAGTGATGTGTTTTGAAGAAAATAATAAATACGGTAAATCCGGTTAATTTGAATGATGATCAAGACGATCTTACATGCACCTTTTCTCTCGTTCACACGCTGGAGTTGAGTGGAAATGGGCTGCAGAGCAGTAATATTTAAATAAAGAAAATAAAACTTCACCGGAAAAAGTGTGTATGCAATTTTCGCTTGAAAAAAACCCCACGTGCCTAAAAAGTTTTCCATTCAAAACAAAGTAGAATTGTGGACTGGAACCGAGTAAAACTGATTCAGCATAACGCAGCCGAGCTTGACGCTTAGATTCATTCTTTAGCAAAATGCGCGTAAAGATGCTTTCACTTCAAAAATTGAGTTTATTTATCTACAGCCAAAGTAAAAAAAGAAAAAAAAATCAGGAAACAAAAGAACATGGTGACTGAACACAATACTACTGGAAAAAACTTTTAGCCCGATGAGAGAAAACTTACGACATACTACTAGAATAAAAAGGAGCTACCTCCAGATTGTGTGTGTGTGTGTAAAGAATTGTATCTAAAGGAAAAACACTGCATGTAGGGAACATTCAAAGTAAATATTTAGAATAAAGCACATGTTTGGATGCTTGTGAGTCAGCTACAGTCGGATGAAAGCAGCAGAATGTGGAAAAATATACAAGGTGTGACAAAAAAACAAACATGAGACTAAGTGTGTAGTTTGAAAAAAGGATTTTACCACAATTGATTTTGGTGACATCAACCCACACACCTCCTCTACCCATGTGGAAAGTTTCGACTTAACTGATCAAGCCAGTTGGGAGTACTGCGCTATTGAGTGAACACGTGCTACTACATTCTGCCAGAAAAATGTCGAATCAACATCAAGTTTCTTGCGAAACTTAAGAAATCAGCCACGAAAACATTTCAAATGTTAACCGAGGCTTATGGAAACGAAACTATGTCTTGTTCACATGTGTTTGAATGGCATAAGCGGTTTTCAGGAGATAGGAGAAATTGACAGAGGGGAAGATGATAAACCTACTGGGTTCCCAAAGTCAGCGATTACAGACAGAAATTCGGGATATGAGTGAGTCCCCACTCACATCAGTAGTCAGATTGTTGCCACACAGTACCCTAAAAATTTCATTTTTACCGAATTCTTTTTTTTTTTTTTTTGCATTTTCTGGTGCCCCATATCATTGAGAAGCCTGCCACGAAATTTCAGATCTGTTAGCAAACTAGTTTTTAAGATATTTGAAGTTTTATGAGCTATGGTTTTGGTTTCGGTTTTATTTTAAAGCATTTTTTCACTCTTAAATTGAATTAATTGAAAATATTTTTGAGCTTTTAGTTTGAAATGACTATTAATTTCAATTTTCATTACTAAAATCATTTCTGTTTGATTATGTTTTGAACTTTTTGAATTCTCATAATTAATTAATTAATTAATTTTTGCTTTAAAAATAGTTTATATAACTTAAAATCTTTATCATTAATTTTTTTCCTGTAGAGAAAATGCCATGACAAATGCGTTCTCAGGTTTCTGTGAGAAACAATATTTCGATGAGATGGAATACTATTGAAAATGATGTAACTAAAAATCAGTCATCAGCCGATTCTGCAATTAGATTTCCGAATACAAGTATTCTGAATTCAATTACTGAAGATATAACTGAATATTTCCTTGATGTATCAAATTACATTATACTAAACATATTGTAGTACTGTATTTTATTATTTTAAAGTCGTACGACTAGAGCTTAAACTACCTAAACTGCCCTAATTTAAAACTGAAAAAAATTAAATTTTATGAGCAAACCTGACCATTTTTAGCTTAAGATAGTATCATTATTATTTTGTACATAAATGCTTCGTGTTTCAAAACTTTTGTGAAAATATTAGGTTAAGATAAAGCTGAATAAACTGACGTCTTAACAAAGTCTATCAATATTATGCAAAAATATTTTTTGAATTAAAAATATAATTTTCAGTCATATATAATAAAAATAGTGTTTTAATGCAGAACATACATTGGAAAATAACATATTAAAAAATTAGATTTTTACGGGCATTATAAGTTTTTGTTTTAAGACTTTACAAACTTTAAATGCGTTTTTCTCAGACTTTCAATTCTGAAGGTATAAGTGTTTTCTAATCCCCAAGGCTTTTTTCCTGTTCAAGATACAGCCTTGAATTTTTTTGCATATACTCCCAAACATATGTTCTAGAAAAGTTAGTATGGATTTAGGGCTGAGATCTCTAGTTATTTTTCTAAAAAATGCTAAAGTTGATATTTTAAAAATTTTCTTGTTTTTTCCAGGTTTTTCTAGAGAAATAATTATTAAAAATCAATAAGGGAATAGATTTTCAAATCCATACTAACTCTTGTTTGTAATAACCTAAGAAACATAAATAAATTAAAATGATTAAAAAATTTTAAAAATTGAGTATTTTATAAGAGTTTGAAAAAACTTCAAAAATTCCTAATTTTTTAAAATTGTAAAATAATGGCTGGTCAAACTGACTTTTTACTTACAGAATCAGCTTAATAATATAATCTATATATGAAATATCAATTATTTATACTGTAACTGTCTTCAAAAAAGTTTTTTGTAAAAAGGGTACCGTGTAGCCTTAATCAACACTACTAAATTGAAGTACTAAAACCACTTCGTGAGAAAAATTAGGGGAAAAAAAGGCCAGAATTAGGGAGTGATGGACGGCTGTTGCGTAAAGACAATGCACTCGCTCAGAAGACCCTATCTGTCAAGTAGTTTCTGACCAGCAAAACCATTAATGTGATAGGGCATCCTCCTTATTCACCTGATTTGGCTTCATGCGACATTTTTTTATTTCCTACAGTTAAATCTTGCTTAAAGGGAACCCATTTTACCTCGGTTGAAGAGATTCAGGCAAAAACGGAGAATACCCTGAAGGGCCAAAACCTTCGTTCCAGAACTGTTACCAGCAATGGCAGCACCGAATGAAGATGAATGTGAATGCTGAAGGGGACTACTTTGAANGAAAGTTCCTTTCTTTCTTATGCATTCAATTTACTAATTTTTTGTGCTTCTGTAGGATATGGTTCTAGGGATGACGTTAACAAAAAGTAAACAAAAACTTAGGAGGAAGTGAAGAAAATGGAAAAAAAATTTCGAGAATATAAACCTCAATGTTTTCCATTCGGCATCGAAAATGCATGGCAAAGTTTCAATGAAAAAGTCTTGTATTAAAATGTGGTGTTCACACACACACACAAAAAGAATTTTGAAAATGTAATCCCTCAGCTCAATGTTATCGCTTTAAGCTGTTTCCTAACGTTTGAACAGTGTGACCTACCAATAACACTACCAACTCATTCCGTATGGATTCTGCTCCCATAAGCTAGAGTATTAAGAGCTGGATAAGACGTGCCAGAGAGCAGTGCATTAACAAACTTGTGTTAAATCATAACCTTTATTGGTTAAAAGTAGTGGGGTTATTAACTGGTTTATTTCATCATTTAAGATTACATTCATTCACTGCTGTGCTGGCTACATCAGTTGGAGAAGGATGGTGAAAAATTCAAACTTGATACTAAATACGTTGCTTTTCAATAATTCAAATGTAATAAAATGTGTGTGAACAATAAAACAAAAAGGGGGAGGGGCAGTAATGTATGTGTGTGTCTCGAAAATTTATTGGAATAGTGTTATTTAAGTACGAAACTAGTGTTCCGCTGAATACATTTGTAAAAACCTGCAAAATACCTTAGACTGAATATGAATAGAGAAATTATTCGAACCTAGATTGAAGTCCACATTAAAAAACTGTGACAGCAGTGCCTTTTTATCCACTGGGCGCTTGGGGCGGGCGCCCAGAGGCCCGGATAAGTTGGACTTAACCAGATTGCCTAGTTATAAATTTCGATCCTTTGCGCCCAGGGCCCGAAATGGACTTAAATAGGCACTGTGTGGCAGAGTGTTCAGCCACTCCTGAACGCGCAGCTCGTAGCGGCGTGACAATTTCTTCAAATGTATTGTGCACTCTGGATAACCGAATACTGCACCGCTCCTCCACTAGAGATCTACGTATGTTATGAAATTTCTATTTCTTTTATATGCTGTTTCTGTAACTATTATTCCTACATTTTTACTTGCTTCAGTTATTTATTTAAATGAAACATGTGCGTTGGTTTTATGAGCAAATGTTTCATCAAAACTTTTTCCGTCAAATGATATGGTAAGATTGAAATATTTTTATTTTTTATTAAATCTGAACTTTAATGTGAATTATTTTGTAACAGCTCATTTTATACAGATTTTTGACGTGATAGCTTCTTTATGCGAGTTTTGTTGACGAAGGAATCTACACTGGTATGCAAAACTTAAGCAACAATGTAAAAATTTAGCAGATAGCCATGAAATTGCAGAAAAGGAGGTCTGGAGATCAGTAGAGGGAACACGTAAGTCAGTAGAAACGTCATGCGTATGCAAATATCAGGAACAAAACGTCNGCACATTCGGTTTTGCTCTATTCCAGTCGGAAACGCTCGCTCAGTTTTGAATTCAAAACATTTTGGGTGCGTGTTTTTTTTTTTTTTAAGTAAAAATTGCATGCACACTTTTTCCATGAAGTTTTATTTTTTTTATTTAAATATTACGGTCTCGCAGCCCACTTCCATTCAACTCCAGCAAATAAACGAGAGAAGAGGGGTGAAAGGGAAAAAAATGACTATTCTTACGTAGGAGATTGAAGATAAGAAACGAAAATGTGCTATAAAGAAATTTTTTTTAAAATCCGAAATTTTAATGAAGTTGCCAATTATATTAGTGGTGACAACTAAAGAGTGTTAATTAATTGGGGAAAAGTACGAACCCTTTCCTTTTGTTTGCTTAAAGAATTTTAAGCAATGCAAACGGCCCTCAGGGCGAATTTTGACACCCTAGTTTCTTCCCCAAAGCTCTGACGATGCGAAATCACACAAAGATTTTAATTTGGCCGAGAGCACGCAAGCCCAACAAGCGTTCATTTACGTGTCCCGGAATCATACGACAGGGGCACTAAGAAAATGTACGGGCCCCTGATATCTCTTGCGTACCTTAATGAATCTGCTATTTGTATTACGGCGGGAGAGCGCTGACGCAGTCCCACTACCAAAAATTGTGCACCCCAAGCAACCGCTGTTTGCGGATGTGGCGAACGTCAACCAACCGATGTGCAATGGAAGGTCTCTGTTCGGGGAAGCCTCCTTCATGATCAAGGCATTCCCAGTGCCAGGTAAGTATGATTACCAGTGTTTATCGCAAGTACTTAAAGTAGTAGTCTTAACTAAAAAAGTGGTGCGTTACTTCAATTCTTGTTCTTTTAGTTTGTTCTGTCTGCTGCTTCCCAACAACGAAAGTCCCGAAACTGGTTTTTCCCAACACAGCCACTCATCACCGGCGATATAGTTTAGCCTATTTGTATTACTTTAGCAACGGGTATGGCCTTATAAATAATTTACAGGAGAGTTGGTTCTTTGAATGCACTCACTCTCTCTCTCTAAAGAATACAATAATTATAAGAAAAAAAATTATAGCATCAAATATATATATTTAAATCCGCACAAAGGCCATCATACTGACTCTAAATTACTTGGTCCATAACTTTTTATGCAAGTTACGCTCAAGAAGTTATATCTTCTTAATTTATTCTTTCAATGTTTCTGAGTAATTTCGATAGCATTAAAAAGCTTTTTTGATTCCAACTCTACTTTAATTAAAAGTTAAATTCTTTTTTTCTTCAAAAAAAGACGAGTTGATAAAATTTTTCTGGACCCTTTCACACTATGCAGCTAATGTCAAAAATATCTTAAAATCAAATTTTGTTTTATTGAGACTTTAAATTATTATTAAGATTAATTCGCAATGGGGATTCTGAAAGCAAACATTACTGCTCTAAAAACTTCAGATGTACTTTTCGTTCGAAGCAAAATAATTCAACTACACTTGAGATTTTTTTTTTTGGAATACAGCGCCATCTGCAAAGAGCCCGATGACGTTATAACGCTACCGTGATTATTCTTATAATTGCGCACTTCCTGTTTTACTTATGAAAAAAAGTAGAATGAGTGCTTGTGAAGTAATTAAAATCATTGTTCTCGCATATTGATTTCGGTAAAACAAGGTATTATAGGTATTTCATCAATGTATATTCATGCATTTCGATTTTATTCCCCAACGGTTCATTCTTTGTTTTGACAATGATGACACAGGGCGTCACCTATGGTTACTATATTATCGAAAATGGCTGCAAAAATATTCTCAAAGCAAGGATACAGGTACATTTCGTTATTTTACAACTGTCTAGATTATTTCTTATATTTCATCATCGGTGAAAATGAGCAACTTGGCTGGATAGTAAAAGTTTAAGTTATATATATGTAACTTCATTGTGTGCTGATGTATATTAAAATTTTCAGTAATTGAGAGCATTTTTAAAAGCAATGGCTGAATTTTCTTCATAATTCCGGGTGACGGTGAACCTGAAATAAAGTATCGATTCCATTAAATTCGTTACGCATTTACCATGTTAGCTATAAGTACGTGCCTTCTCGCGGAAAATTTACACTTACACCTTAATTACGCCCCACTTTTAAAATTTTTTCTCAAACTACCAATCATTCACAGTTGCAGTAGAGAGGATTGTTTTTTAAATGATTTGCAAAATTTCATTCAAAAACATCTGCTTACTCCTCTATTAGCATTTAAAACTCCATAAATGGTATAGTACTCGTATTCTGTGTGTTTGTAATCTTTCCTGCGCTAATTTCATTTATTAATTAGGCCAAAAATTTTAGCTTCTATAGTTTTCGCTTACATACCGTAATTGGAAAATGTTAAACATTTGTAGTAAAAATTCTCCTGGGGAAAATATTTCTGATCTGAAGGATATTAATCGGCATGAAATTTTCTTCCAAGTGGAAGCGTCATACTCTGCATCATCTATCGGAGATCTGTTAAATTACGATAATCCTAGCTAAGTCATCAAATGAAAAAGGCTTATCGTGGGCGAGCGAAGTATAAGCCAATTCATTATATGACCAATTATAAACGAAGCAAATGTCCATTATATCGAATCGAAACGAAGCGAAATGAGTGTGCATCCGTGCGAAATATAGTTAGACAGTCCAAAATAAAAGTAGTTCCATGAGATAATTTAAGTATAGTAATGTTTAATTAGATACGAATTGCCGCGATGCGGCTTACATGCTACGATACAAGTTACACACTAACGATTAGTACAATTTTGATACAGAGGTGCGCTCCGCAGCGCCCTCGCGTGGCCAATATTTCGGCACACACCCCACCGGTGCACAGAATGTTCGCCCATTAAATATCAAACCAAAATTAATACAAACAATTATTCAAATACAATTCTAACAAAGAAAATACTGTTATACAATACTACTAATCAAAATCTAAATTACACATATTGCAAAGAGAAAAGTAAATATACATTTTAAAGTACACAAATGTAATGAAATTTATAAAGATGACAAAGCTTCAATTGACAAATTAACAAATACTAGGATACATACCTCAAGATTTCACAAATAATATATTTAACAGAGATTAATCACAATAATGTACTATCTCCTACCATTAATCTGAAAAATATAAACAAAATTAATTAAAGTATATTATTCAATTTTTAAAGGGTACAACAATTGAATGGGTTTTTTGAGGAGACCTTTAAAAGTTTAAAAAAAAAACAAGACGTTCGTAAAACCCACCCAAACAAGGCGCACGTTCAACTATGAACTTCCAGTGGGATATCTTTATCTGCGACAAAATTTTGAAATTCACTGTCTTTCAAGAGTTTCTTAAGGCTGCTGAATCGATTTATGTCAACAAGTAATTCCCTCTGTTGGGTAACTGCCACATGCACACTAGAGCGATGTTCTAATTCTTCTGAACAGAGCTCCGAATCCAAAATATCTCGGTGACGATTTGGCCAATGATCCGGTGGTAGCTTAAGCCAAGGTGGGCCGTGCCACCACAGCGCGTTCTGTGCTAACTTGACGGCAAAAGGAGTTCAGCAGGGTTGTCCTTTCCTAGACAGTGTCTCCACTGGATCGAATCAGAGAGCGATTGTATCTCTTGGGCACGATTTTTAACGTATGGTTTGAACGCTGAAAAATCACCACGTATCCAGTAGTACGAAATAAGGGAATCGGTCCAATAATATATATTAGCATCAAATTTGAGACAAGATGACACATGTTTGGCCAACCTCGCTGACAATAGGGCTGCTATCTGTTCAAGACGAGGAAGCTTCAATGATTTCATAGGTGCCACACGACTTTTTGAACAAATAAAACTAGTTTCGGTTTCTTTATTACAAGTAACAAATCGTAAGTACAAAATTGTTCCATAAGCTGATTTACTTGCGTCTGAAAAACAATGTATCTCAAACTTTGATATTTCTTGATTTATGTCACCTAAATAGAACCGTGGTATCTTTATCTCAGTCTAGCCCTCAGCTTCGCTACTCCACTGCTGCCACTTGTGTCGTAGCTTTGGGGAAGTTCAGAGTCCCATTCTACTCCTAGAGTCCAAAGTTCCTGAAGTAGACATTTCAATTTGATAACGAATGGGCCAAGAATTCCAATGGGGTCGAAGATGCGACCAACCACACTCAGAAAAATCTTTTCGATTCTCCTCTACATGACATAAACTTCAATAGATCCTTTGGATCGAAATAAATTAAATCTTTTTCTGGATCCCAAGCAAGTCCTAAAACCTTAGTTGGTGGTCTAAGATCAATAGCACTAGTTTCAGAGGATTCCGTTTCGCGACATCTTCTTGCTGCCATAACAAATCAAGTTGTTTCGAATTGGTTTGCCATTTGCGCAATAACATGCCTGCGTCACTGAATATTTGCAAGCACTCCAAGGTAGTACGTAGAGCGTCCGGAACATTATTCTGACCACAAATGAGGTCATCAACATAAATGGAACTATTTAGCAACTCAAATGTATGAGGATATTGCTCCTTGTACTTCTTAAAATGATGTTTTAAAGTTGCTGCGAGAAGGTATGGGCTAGGTCTAAGTCCAAAAAGAACTCTCGTGAAATTCAAAACGTATGGCTCGTTATTCAAATTATCAGTCCAGAAGAAACGTGTAAAATCTCGATCACGAAGGTCTAATTCAATTTGAAGAAAAGCCGATTTTACATCAGCTGTGAATGCTATAGAACTTTTTCGAAAACATAAGAGCAGTTCTAAAATGTTGGGATGCAAATTTGGTCCCGTATATAAACTTAGGTTTAACGATGACTGTCCATCTTCGTGTGCTGAACCATCAAATACTATTCGAATACGACTTGTGGTTTTGTCAATACGTATCACTACATGATGGGGTAGGTAAAATCTCTGACTATCCGATAAAGAATCACAAGAAGTATACGTTCAACAATACCTTCCCTAATATAGTCATCAATTACATCCTTATACTCGCAGAACAACTCGTGATGACATTTAAACCTACGAACCAACCCCTCAAAACGCTTACGTGTGCGACAGTTTTATTATTTTGTAAAGCCTCTCTCATACCTGGTTTCCATGGAAAATTTCCACGATATCAACCATCTACGAAACTAACTGATTTATCAAACTCACCAAGTATCTCTTCATCCCCATTACCTAAAGTTACCGAATCCTTGTCAAGTATTCCTAAACTTTCTATCTCCCAAAATCTTCTTAGTTCAGCTGAAATCGATTCCTGTTCACTGTGAACCAAATGTACCGAAGTACAATAACTCTGCTCATCACACCTTCCCTGAAGAGGCCACCCTAGACTAGTCTCGACGGCAACCAACGATGAATCTAGTCTTTTTATCCGATGTGTTAAAGACCAATATACACAAATCGCGCGCGAAACCTATTAACAATGAAATTTCACAATTCTCAGAAGATTCATTATAACTGAATGTTAGCCTAAACCCTTTCGTCTCCATTTCCGCCCACGCACCTGGATTAGGTAGGCTAAGTGTTGCCTTTGAAATTTCCTCAATTTTCAATGCCTCAATAACAATCTCTTCTCCGCTTAATACATTCCTTAGTCAAACCTCGACCTTGCTACAAGTTTGTTTTTTAGGAGTTTTATACAACCGAACGAAAAAATACTTAACCTTTCCGAACCCAATTTTTTCAACCCCAATTTCCGAGACATATTTTTTTTGATGAACGATTTCTCACTTCCATTATCAAAAAGACAAAATATCTTATCCGATGAAGAACGACCTATAATTTCGGCCTTCACACATTGCAATAAAACTCCACCTCTGTTATGAAAAACAGAATTTGAAGACGCAGTTTTAATGTCAACATTCTTTTCCTCCAAATCCAAACGCGAATTTTGTTTAGATTTTTCTAACTTAAAACAAATAGCACGCGCATGTCGACCTTTACAATACGAGCAAACCTCTTTCTTGCACTTTTTAACATAACAACCAGTGTTGCAGCAAATGAAACATCTCCCTTCCTGAATTAATTTAGCTCCTTTTTCTTGAACGCATAAATTCTCACACAAATCAGACACATGAGTATTCTGGGAACAAAACAAGCAATTCGAAAATGCAGCCGTCAGCGATTTGTCTGCCGAGGAAAACGATTTATGAGAAGGGTGGAATCGCGAATGACCTTGAACCCTTCGATTTGACTGTGGATAGTTATGAGACGCTCTTTCGAAATACTCAGTATTGGAATATAGGAATTATTTATTTTCAATTGTGAGTCATGCGGTTTTACTAAGTATTCTGTACGTTCGCGACTTTCAACTTCGCGGCGCAAATATGCAGTAAAATCAGTGATTTGAGATTGTTTTTCATTGCGTTTTTTATTATATTCTAATGCTAAATCAGGGGGAATAGCTTTCATAATTATCGGAAACAAAAGACAACTATAGGAATCGGGAGAGATTTCAAGGGATTCAAGTCCCCTTATGTTAATTTCTAACTGATCATATAAATTTCTTAACGCAATAACATCTACCGATTTACGGACAGGGGTCAGATTTAACAAACGATTCATATGAAAGTCAACAATGAGTTCTTTACGTCCGAACCGATCTTCTAAAATTTTAATTGCTTTGGCATAGTTTTCCGATGTTAGAGTTAAGCCTCGTATAGCCAATTCTGCATCAGATGTGACAACCGATTTTAAATAGGAAAATTAGTCCACATCATTTAAACTCGAATTTTCATGAACTGCGGATTTAAATCTAGCCCAAAAACTAGTAAAACTACTGATATCCTTGCCCGAAAAAGATTCTAACGTGAGTTTAGGTAAACGCGGTTGATTTGTTAAAACAGAAGTAACTGTACTATTTAAAGGAAGTGTCATATTTTGCGGTTGATTTTCCCCCGAATTTTGAATAGCAATGTTCGAAACTGATCCTACATAACGTTCAGCACCGATTTTCCATATTATAAATTCGATATTCTTCGCGCGAGTAAAGATTTCCTCTTCTAGACTCTCAATATCAATTAAACGCTCAATTTCCTTATCGAGTGTACTCAGCTCTTCAAATTTAGAAATTAATTGCATATATATCTCATGTACTGTTGTTTTATCGGTTGAATTGCTTATTTCGGATTCTAATTTATTAATTTGTTTTGTTACGAGGGTTCTCGAAGTAGATCGACTCTTTTTCGCTCTTTCTAATATAGCCTGATTTGCTGCATCCATTTTAAACCAAAATACTATAATTGCAAACAAATATACAAATGACAACACCAATTCTGAATGCAACTTATTACAACTTTCAACACCTTCAAACAAAATTCAGCTTAACAATATGCATACACAAATAAACAAAACTATACCAGGACAACCTTCCAAATACCGACAGTTATGAATAAACCAAAATGAAAAAAATATAATGAAATAAGCTTAACTAAACAAATACCAAATTCAAAGTGCGACAAAACGAAATTACTCGCCACCACCATGCAGTGTACGGCTTTCCCGGCTAAGATGCACCATTGTGACGAATTATAAACGAAGCAAATGTCCATTATATCGAATCGAAACGAGTGTGTATCCGTGCGAAATAGTTAGACAGTCCACAATGAGTAGTTCCATGAGATAATTTAAGTATAGTAATGTTTAATTAGATACGAATTGCCGCGATGCGGCTTACATGTAACGATACAAGTTACACACTAACGATAAGTACAATTTTGATACAGAGGTGCGCTCAGCAGCGCCCTCGCATGTCCAATATTTCGGCACACATTAAAACCGTTGTATATTACGGGCTCTCGATTACCTCTGCGAGCATCAGCACACTATTTTTATTCAAATGAGCTCTATAGAAAGTTCTTAAAACGTAAATGGTTAATGAGCTAGGTACTGTTAAATACATTTGTGTAAAATATAACCATAAACAAGCATGATTTTGATTAACTCACCCACTTTAAAAAAAAGTGTTTAAGCATTATTTCAGTATTAACTTAAAAGAGAGATGAAAAAAAAAATGACGTTTGAATTCATAACTGAACTGTATGTTAAATGCACTTAATAAGGGGAAAGCTGTTGATCCAATCTGCGAATAGATGCTCTGTGATGTTGAATCCTTTTTTTTTTATTTAAAACCCGGGGCCGCGCACGCGCAGCCCCGACTACCAAAAATTATGCGTCCCAACCAACCACACTTTGCGGAAGTGGCAGCTGTCAGCCGGCCGAAGTGCAATGGACGGCCTCCAACCGGGAGAGCCCCCTTCGTGATCAGGGCATCTCCTACGCCAAGTAAGTATGCTATCCAACGGCACATTTTCTACTTTACGTAAAATATCTTATTTTAAAAAGTGGTAATAAAAGTCATTCTTGTTTAAGAATTTTTTCGTTTGCGAAGTACGATTATTCCCCGAACTATGTCATAACTTAATCTCATGTGTCGCAGACAAATTCCCATTTCTTTCAAAAGGCATGCATAGCAAATATGATTGCTTAATAAAGAACAAAATTAAATATTTTATTTATTATCTGACTTACCATCTTACTGATCAACAGATGGCAGTACATGTTCGATCGTGATATCAAAGGCAGCTTTTGAAATAAAACTAGCTAGTATACCCGTTCTTATAGCACGGGTGAATTTAAAAATTAAGCAATGCAGACTAAAGGATAAAGTTTTTAATGAGTTAATTTTACGTGAATTGTAAATTAAACAAAAAAGAGCTTTTTGTGCATATCTCAGCTGAACAAAAAAAAACCATGTTCGCTAAATTTTAAGTCTTTAGATATAATAGCTGAATAATTTTTTTTTTAAAATTATTTATGACGCCCCGTAACTTTCTTGTGGGTCGAGTTTTGAACCCCCCTTACCTGCTCAGCAAAAGTAACACATTGTTACAAATTTTGCGTAATAAACGCTTAAAATAGTGTAAATAATTTGTATCTGGATGTGTAATTACTTTCTGATGCGTTTATTTTATGTTATATAGCTGTTACCCGCGACTTCATCCTCGAGGAATTTAACAAAAAAGTGTTTATTCACTTCGCAGAGTTTACGAAAACTTAATAATTATGTATTCTACGTAAAGAAATACCTATGCTATAAGTATAATGTCATTCTTCTACTTTGTGAATCTATGTTTCTTTTTTGTTTTATTTTTTTTTCTTTGTTTTTTGTTGAGACTAAAATCATTAGGATCAAAATAGGTCTAAGTAGCAGTAGGGTGAAACGCGAACATAAATGAAGCCGCAGGGAAGGGGGTGAAAGGGACGCATGACCTTTGACGATGAAGTTTGGATGTAAAATCATTAGGATCGAAGGACATGAAAGGGAAATGTCGCCAGTGGCAGCAACCTAATCAAACAAAAAATGTTTAATAAAACTGCTAGAAATCGTTGAGGCAGAAGGCTCGTGAAATAAAATAATCCCTATAAGTTACTCCTTATAACATTAGCTATCTGCCAGTGAAAGTTCCGTCAAAATTGGTCCAGCCGTTTCAGAGATTAACTGGAACAAAACCGACAAAAATTTTAAAAACTGATTTTTTCATATAAGTACCGTATATACTTTTAAATGCATTTAGTAAAAAGCCGTTAATTTCAAATTACAAACAGACACTTCATTTTTATTTATATGTATAGATAAGGCTGTTGAAGTCCAGGTAAATATTTTTCATTACTTAAGGCTTCCGTTGACACGCCACCATGAAAAATCCCAAGCGTAATGTTAATCCTATGGAGTTTTTTACTTCCCAATTTACGTCTAAGGTATTGCTTTTAATTGAACGGAATAAAATGCATTTTAATAAGCGGAAAAAAGGAAATTTCTTTTCATTTCGATTTTTTTTTTAAAAAATTTCTATTTTTTTTTTTAAAAAAGTTCTGAAAATTCATATCTAGTGCTCTAAAACGATCACAAAAATATTTTAAATTATCGGATAAAAAAAGTAAAAACAGGAAAATTTATCTTTTTTTATGCTCTTTCAAATGCATATACTTTAAAACTTTTAAATTAAGTTACTTGCGTGTAATTAAAAAATAAATATTACACATTTAGAAACAGGGGAAAGTAAACATGTAGCTCCGCCTTCTTGCGGAAGGATGCATGAAATTTCGCCTTATGTTCCATTGATGAATGGTAATTTATGACTCTTTGGTGGATTGTGTGTAACAGGGTTTTTTTTTTTTTCATTTTCTTTTCCAAATGGAGCTAGTTTTCTAAGAATTCTAGCGTATTCAAGAAACTATTTATACTTTTGCGTCATTCTTTGAGTTGGCACTTGAAAGTTATTGCTATTATACGTTTTGTTTCGTCAATATTTGAGTGGACTGTAAACTGGTAAGAATAAAAAATCAAACTTTCGCAACGCTAAGCCTACTTTATTTGTGCACCCGCCTTTGTTGGGGTACAGCCAAGGCCATCTAGAAAAGGACCAGGCCGTGACAGCATTTTGATGACGTCACGAAAGGAGGGAAAGCTTTTCTACGCGCATTCGCTCTGTGAGGAATATAAAGCTTTGAACATTTATTTCTTTTCATGCCATAGGCTAAAATTTCCGCATTTATATTGATTATTTTTTTTAATTCTTACTGAGAATATTTTCTGATGAAAGTTATGCATTAATACGCTAGAATGATGCATAATATTTTCCCGGAAAAAGGGACAAATTCACTCATGAAAGGCTCCTAACAGTATAAGAAAAGTCTAAGAAAAAACTGGCTCAATGTAAAATAATTTCAATCAGATAAAATAAAAAAGTAACAAACATTTACTTGCAAAGAAAATTTGAAAAGTAGAGCACATTAGAGGCATATTAATAAAAAAATCATGTGAATTTAGAAACATTTTGCTGGAGTTCCTTTTTCCTGTGAAATGACATTTTTTATGCTCATAGAATCAATGAATCATAACAAAAGAATTATAAAAAAAATGCATGCAAAAATATATTCAAATATAGAAATGACAAACAGTTTTAGACACCATAGTAATATTATATAGTAAAAATAGATTCTAGATTATACGTTAAAAATATTCAATTTTCATTCATTCAATATTCAAAAATTTTAAAATAATTTCAATCCAATAAAATAAAGAAAATAGGAAAAGTAAAGTATTTGAGGCATATTATTATAAAAAAATACATGCAAAAATATATACAAATATAGAAATGACAAACAGTTCTAGATACCACAGTAATTATATAGTAAAAATAGATTCTAGATTATACATTAAAAATATTCAATCAAAATAATTCATTCATTCAATATTCAAAAATATAAAATAATTTCAATCCAATAAAATAAAAAAGAAAATAGGAAAAGTAAAGTATTTGAGGCATATTATTACATAAAAAATGCATATGACATGAACACAGTTTAGACACCATAATAATTACATAGCAAATATAGGATGTTAAAAATATATATACATTAGTAAATACACTTACCTATAAATAATCAGAAAAAAAAACTTTTCATGGAATATATCATTAATGAGGCAACGTACTGATTAGTTTCAAATTTTGAATAATTTGCATTTGTGATGATATTATTTAAACTATTAACTACATTATTTTTATGCATATGCATTAAAATTCAATATTATGCTATGGTAAAAATATCTAAAAATCAAACAAAAGTTTTGAAATTAAAAAAAAATAACATTTTACATACTTTGAATGCTAAAATCTGTATGAAAATAATTTAAAAGTATAACGTAAATAAATAAATAACTTTTCTTCAAATAATAGTTATATGAACAATTACACACGTTCATAAAATGTATGTAGTATAAAAAAATTACAAGGATATACATGCACAATGAATAAAATACGAATTGATAATTGAATATTTAAATAAATAAAACAGAAAAATATAAAAAGCAAACATTAATTTAATTGGCCTTAAATTTCTTCATTTTTCGGTTATCCTTCACGGTTAAAATTTCTTCACTGCACTTTTTTGAATAATTATTTAAGCGTATGTTCCCAAATGTAACGAATACTTTTTTAAAATATGAAAATGCAGGAATGTTACAATTTACACAAGGTGAATGAAACGAATGCAAGACATTCCACAACTCGTGTAATTCCAGATACGCTTCTGTTATGCTTGTAAAGCAAGATAATTGGCAATCAACTTTAAGAAACTTCGATTCGAATGTTTTCGATATTAACAAATTAAAAATAAAATTTTGCGTTGAAATGACTTTCATAACACTATCTGTGGGCATTTTTAAACCTCCTCTATCCAGAAGTCTCAAATATTTTGTCCCTTCGATATTTTCCGAGTCGAAATTAATCTGCTTATCTAAAACAAATGTATGCTTGCAATCAGAGCATTCGAATTTTATATTATGCACACAATATATATATCCCGCTATATACATTAAAGCTTGATACTCTTCTATTGAAATATCATCTGGTTTATTTCTAATGTTTAATATTTCGTTGAAATCTGCAATATCTACTTTAACATGAAATATCTCACCTGAATGATTTGAAATTAAATTTTTTAGTGAGATAGTACCACATTTATCTGAGTGCAAAAATAACACACTTTTAATGCGCAACTTTTTTTCAGCTTGCAAAATTTCCTGCACAGTGACATAATTTGCTCCAGACATTTGTCTGTATTGCCCAAATCTGGCTTCTAAATTATCAGTTTGGAACTTTCCAGTTAAAACATATTTGAAATTCTGCTCCGTCAAAAGATACTTTATTAGTTCTGGGATGGTATTTACCGTATGCCTCAAAGCAAAAAATGTTTCCTCGCTTAAACAACCTTCTCGTTTATTTTGTGTTTTAAATTTTTCCAGCAGTCCAGCCACTGAACAAATTTTGAAAAAAAAGTGAATCTATCATCATCCATTGATGAAAAAGGAACACTGATTTTCAATTTAAGATTTTGACCCTTAGTTGGACTTTTAATATTCATTATTTGCCAGAAATCTAAAATATGTTTGATGAATATTGCAGTGTCCCTAAGCATTTCTGGGTAGCCCAATTTATCTTTTAATATATTAAGTGCAGTCACATTGCTTTCTTCAAAAATTTTTAAAACTAATTTAACATTTTGTTTCTCAAAATTTGTTGGTTTTAAAGCTTTTAAACATAATTTAGGAGCTAATTTAACAATAATGTTCATTTCTTCGTTATAAATTTTAAATAATGATGAAAAAGATGCTTTTCGGATTTGAGAAAATTCTGAAGGATCAGGATACATTAAAGAAGAATCAGCATCTTTCTGATTTAACCAATTATTTCGTATAGATTTGATAAGATGTACTGAATCAAAAATAAGATGTAATTTTTTTGCATTATTAGCTGGATTCTGAATAACACTCTTTATGGTACCATTACACAATTTAGAAAAACAATTTCTATTTACTCTGTTATTATCACTTACAATGCAAACAACTGAAAAACCTACCTTTTCCATTAGTGACAAAATTTCTAGTCATAGAATGCAAGTCTTCAGCATTCATGTTCTTTACAGGATTCAATGATACTATTTCTTTATTTTTACTCAATAAAGAAGAGTATAGAAAACATTGAATCGTAGTATAGCTGCTTCTCCTTTCTCAGTAAATCCAATTATTTTATTACATTTATATGTAATCGCTGATTTGATGAAAATTTCATCAATTTGTAATATTACCTGTTTCTCATGTGGTCTTTCAGTTCTTTACACCTACCTCGTAGATAATTTTCATTAGCCAGAGTTGACAAACCTGGAGTAACATTTAATCCAGATGTAACTCTCTGTAATTGTCTCACATTTGGAAGAATTATATTCCCCTTATCTCTTACATAGGAATAACATGTGGTAGATTTAATGTACATGCAGAAAGAAAAAACCATTAAATTACTGCTATACTTACGGCTATGTTTATTCAAATTTAATAATTTCATTTGCTCTAAAATAAAATTTGCTGCCTCGAAATTTTCAGCATTACAGTTTTCAATATACTTTTCCCATGATTGAATAGCCATAACATGATGAGGAACAGAATTAATGGAAGAGATTTCTTCAAAGACATTTACTGTATTAAGAATATTTAACAATTCGCTGAAATATGTTAACCTAGGAGGATTATTAAGAATTTTTCCAACAGAAGGTATATTTAATTCACGATTATTATTAAATAAAACAATAGAGAGATCTGTATTTATTTTCAGGGATTTTAAAATGGAAGGACAATTTTCGCAATTCATAAAAAGAAATGTTATGCAACTTTCACAATCATGTTTTAGAACATTGTTTTTAGATAAGAAATCAGATATGGGATTTTCTCGCATTAGCAGATTTTCTTTTAAACATTCAAAACTGGTAATTTCGTCTTTCTTAATGAAATTAGTAAACAGTTGTTCGTCTAATTGTTTCCTTTTTTCCTTTCGTTGAATTGTCACCGAGCGTTCTTTAATTTTTTCATTCAAGTAGGATGGACAACCAGGGAAAATGCAAGGATATGCATTCTCTGATAATTTTGGATACACTCTAAGTATTTCTACAACAATACCAGTCTTGTCTTTAATTTTATCTTTTCTCACAATGAAAGATTCAGGGAAATGTTTATATAATGCACACTACACTATTGTTAGTATTTTTAAAATCCCTAGGAATTTTCCTTTTCCAAGTTTGTAACAACTGTTCATCTTTTGGGAAACGAAACACAGAAACGTAAGGCTGCCCCGGTTTATTAGAGGAACAATTTGGTACACAACAGTAACGAGGCATTATTATGAAATGTGTACAGCTTTAGGTTAAGTTATTAATAATATTTTTCAGTTAATTAAGATTTGACAGAATAAACAAAACACTAATTTTACATTTAAGCACTAATTTCTCTTATAAAACAAAATATCTTTTTTTACAAATAATCAAGGATGTTGGCATATATGCGTCAGTTTATCATATCGTGTTCTCAAGACTCAAAAGAATAAAAATTCAATGATAAGAATAATACAAATATCGTACCTTTTTCCTTTTTTGCTTAATAAAGAAATCCTGATTAATCCTTTTTGCAGAAAAAATCCAGTCAATTTATCCTAAGTAATGAATATAATTACACGTGGGATATCCTATCAACTTTGTCAGCATACAAGATGGAAGTGGGAATGTAATCGTTTCTCCCGCCAAATTCTTCCCTCCTTTCATCACGTGACCGGTTTCAGGTCAGTCCAGTGTCAGGGCTTACTCTCTTCTAGATAGCTTTGGTACAGCTTGACTATATCTACTTTTACAAATTTTTTATAGGCGGCGCTATAGTGTGCTGATGACGTAACATTCCACCCGGTGTTTCAAAAAATATACAATTTGCTATATAAAGTTTACAAATGTATAAATGAATTAATTACAAATAAACACAATATTCTAAAATAAGAAGAAAAAATACAATATTAAAAAATAAAAAAAACTACAATATTCTAAGAATATAATATACATCACATTACAATTTAATTTTGCATGATTATTTTCTATTGGTAAGAGACATATTTTTGAGATAGAATGTGTGAGAATCCTAGTGGCAGTTTTCAGTTTAACGACTCTAAACTTACCGTCAGTTTTATAAATAACCTCCAAGATTCTTGCCATTGCCCATTTGCAGGGAGGCAAATCGTTTTCTTTTAATAGCACTAAGCAGCCTATGGCAACATTATTTTTCTCGAACTGCCACATATTTCTCTGCTGTAAATGATTAAGCTAATCATTTTTCCAGCGTTTCCAAATAGTTTGTACATACTTTGTTGTATACTGCCTGCCATCTAGACAGTCTGAACATCTGAAACATCTAATATTGCGGGCTCAGGTTGCACTGATAGGTCGACCAATTATAAAGTGTCCAGGAGTTAAAACTTCATATTCATTGATATTACCTGACAATGGGACTAACGGTCGTGAATTAAGGATACCTTCAATTTGAATTACAATTGTCTCGAATTCTTCGAAAGTTATTTTACTATTAACTAAAGTTCTATAGAGATGATGTTTGAATGGTTTTACCCCTGCCTCCCACAAACCTCCAAAATTAGGAGAGCGAGGAGGGATAAATTTCCACTGGATAGCTTCTGAAGCACAGTTATTTGCTATTTTATGAAACGATTTAATTCAGCAGCTGCGCCTTTAAAATTAGTTGCGTTATTGGACATCAATGTTGAAATGCGGCCTCTGCGGGCACATAGCCTCTTCAAAACCGCAATAAATGCTTCAGTTGTTAAATCAGTCACTGCCTCTAAATGAATAGCCTTTGTAGCCAAGTATACAGAAATCGCTACATAAACTTTTGAAAATAACCCCTTTCTCTGATTTTTAAATTTTATTTGAAAAGGTCCGCAAAAATCCACCCCAGAGTTTAAAAATGGCGCACTTGGAGTTACTCTCTCTGATGGCAGATTTCCCATTATTTGATCTACCCCAGCTGGCTTCTGTCCAAAGCATGCAATACAATCATGAACTGTTTTTTGTGCGATACCCTTGCCATTAATGGGACAAAACTGCATTCTAATTTGATGTACTAAGCCCTGAGCACCAATATGAAAAAACTTCTTATGCATATGCTCAAAAAATAATTTAGTAAATTTATGTTTACTAGGTATAATTATTTGATGTTTTGCTTCAAATGGTAAATCAGCATTACTAAGCCTTCCACCAACTCTGAGTAAAGAAAAGAAAGGATCTAAAGCCTTTAACTTACTTGTTTCTGAAACACCTTTACCTTTTTTCAAGGCATCGTTTTCTGCTTTAAACTCAATTGTGCTATTTTAGCTAAAAATTCCGTATTCCTCTTTAAAATTTTAATTACAAACTCTTTCATGTAAAATACTCAGTATATCTCACACAGCTATAGACATTTTAATGCCATTCTGAAAATTATGTTTAAGTGAAATATATTTTTCAATGTGAGGGTCTATAAAAACAAATTAAATTCAGAATACGTAATGCGATTTCATTTAATCTCAATAGACCTAAACTTCGACAGTTTGTGTGAAAAAAGCAAACATCTATCCCAGTTACAGTA
>BMAV01006550.1:25960-43407 GCA_019973955.1 Trichonephila inaurata madagascariensis | reverse complement strand
CGAAAGTTCACCATTCTTGTGTCATGCTCCTTTTGATTTTGTCGATTTTCGCGAACAAAACACAGTAAAAAACTAATTATTGAATAAATAATTAGCATTAATTAATAAAATTAATCATTAATAATTAATATTTAATTAAATTTTACGTACTATATACTTAGAATTATAATCAATCGGAAAAATAATCAAAGGCTTTGGGGGGTCCGGACCCCCAGGACCCCCCCTCCTTGTGTGCGCCACTGCCCAGTTACTAAATGTAAAGCATGGCCCATGCTTTTTTTTTCCCGTTTTTTTTTTTTTTTTTTTTACGTGTATCGCTACTTATAAAAGTTTGGAAACCCCTGCTCTAAAGTTTCTCAATAATACAAACAAACAAATAGCATGACAACAATTCAAACAAAAAGACCCATGATGTAGAGGGGGTTTGGTACATGTTAAATTTGTAGAAGCTCAGTTTTGTTGGAAGGGTGGGGAAAAAAAGTGAAAACTCCGGTGACGTCCTCGTCATTTGTCGGTGATGAAGAAAAAAAATTTATGTGCATACAAAACGAATGTGTGCATTATGTTTTCCTTTTCTCTGAAAAATTTTCTCTTACTCTCTTGATGTCAGAACTTTCTGATGATTTCTATATTTATGTCATTAAAATTTTCTTTTTGTCTTTCTCGCTTCTTTCCTTCCTCATATAGAAACAGTTCGATAAATTCTGTCCTGTATTCTTTTTTCGTTTAGCCGAAGGATATAATTTTTTTTTGAGCTGTAATAGTGTGATTCATTTTATTTAATAACTGAAATAAACTGTGCAAAATAAGTTTTTAAAACACCTGATATGCAGATAACTTAAACTAGGCAAAACACACGAATTTCAATTTTGGAGGTTTATAAGAAAGGAATGTGAAAACTGATTTATTTTATCCTGACGATTCAAGAGGTATTTAATAAATATGAATTGTTCATTTTAGTGATTAACAAAATATAATTTGTCTAGTATATAAAAAAATCTTAAGAAATAAAGAATAAAACAGAATAAATTATTTTAGAAAACGTGTTACGTCATCAGCGCACTGTAGCGCCATCTGTAAAAAATTTGTAAAAGTAGATAAGTCAAGCTGTATCCCGACAAAGGCGGGTGCACAAATAAAGTAGGCTGTGTTGCGAAAGTTTGTTTTTTTATTCTTACCAGTTTACAGTCCACTCAAATATTGACGAAACATTGGTCCCAGGAAGCCAAAGAAAATGGGTCAAAAATCGGAAAATAAAAATAACTCCAACGTAGCTACTGAAGCGAAATTGAATCGCTTAAGAGATTCAATTAAAGGAACTTTAGGTTAGAGACTTTAGGAGTGGATCACACAAGACAGCGCTACTACACTCAGATAGTTTTTAAAATGCAGTGCTAGCGCCATCTTTTACGAAATAGGGAAACTAAAATAATTGAATTGCCCCTTGCTATTTTTGTGTATATACCTGTATTAGTCGAACAATTTTTGTGGAAGTGCTATTTCATTTTATTTACATTTTTAATAATTTTTACTTTTGGTTTCTTGTTTTTTTGTTTTTTTTTGTTACTTGTGTTATTATCTTTCTTGTTATTTTAATTAGTCAATCTGTTTTTTAATTTTCTTTAATCAATTTTTGCATACTTATTGTTTTCTGAAATGAATGAGCATAGCAGAGCACTTTATCTGTGCTCATTTTGTAATCAAGTCTTCACTCGCCCTTTCTGTTTGAAAAGGCATTTAAAAAATATTCATGATCACCAACAATGTGATGTAAATGGAGAGATTTTGAAGGAATTCAATACTTTCAGTGGTATGAACAGTTGCATTTAAAAAAAAAATTAGCTTATAAATTTTCAATGTAGTAGACTGAATTTTATGCATTTACATATAAATGTTTTTACTGAAAAGTTTGTGTAGTTTTATATTAATTAATGTAAACCTTTTCTTTTAATTAACATTATAGAATTAGTTACATGGAAGAAGAAGAAAACAATACTATGTCAAAATATGTTAGACAGCGAGGTTGTAAAACACATAAAATGGAGACATAGTGATGAATTATCACTGTTGTCGAAGTGGGACATACAAACCAAAAGGGAAAAGTCTCAATAATTTAAAGTCTCAGGGCTCTGCCAAAATTGGAATTAGTTGCCCACCAGTAATAAAAGTTAGACAGAGTACTGAAAATGTAGTAGTGCAGTATTTCCCGAAGCATCAAAATCATGAAATTCAATTGGAACTTAAGGTTATCAGAATCCGATAGGACAGCTATTGCTGGTATAGTATTTTATTTATATTAGAGTTTAATTATTCTTAATTTTATTATTATTAGTTACTATTGTTAGTTTTGTTTATTTATTTTCAGGAAGATTAAAAGAAGGTGTTAGTGAAAAAATTTTTTGCAGGATATTAGAGAAGAAATTACTGTTGACAGTGGCAGAAAGATGCTTATTGAAAAAAAGGATATCCATAATATTAAAAGGTACTTCAATATTAATGGTTATGTTAAAAGGCATGAAGTTGATGCAGTGAGTGTCAAGCTATGGGCTCAAGAAATGAAAAATAATGGAGAAAATTGTACTGTTTATTTCAAAGAGCAGGGACAATTAGGGAATGCTTATTGTTTAAAAGATGAAGATTTTGTCCTCGTAATCATGACAGATTTTCAGAAAGAAATGATTACAAAATATGGGAAGGACAAAATTTGTACTGATGGAACACATGGGCTAAACAGCTATGATTTTAATTTATACTCAGTTCTGGTAGTTGATGAGCATAAAAATGGAATACCTGTGGCATTTTGTTTTCCCAACAGAAGTTCTGAAGATGTATTCAAAATTTATTTGAGTGCCATTAAAAATACTGTAGGTAAAATCGAAACTATAACATTTATGACTGATGATGCTCCAGCATTTTATAATGCTTGGAGTTATGTGATGGGCAAAGTTAAAAATGTCTTGTTGTGTGCTTGGCATGTCACAAGAAACTGGCAGCAAAATTTAAACAAAATTAAAAATCCTGAAAAGAGAAAATTGTTAGTAAGGCATTAAAGGCAGTGAAAGATGAACTATGTTTAGAAACATTTTCCAACCTAATGAAGCAATTTATAGAAGACTTATGAAATGACCCAGATACTTCTGAATTCAGAAAATTTTTCCAGAAAAATTATGCTCAGAGACTTGAAAAATGGGCCTATTGTTACAGAAAGGGTCTGGGCATAAATACAAACATGTATTTGTGTGTGGGAGGGAGTTCCTTCATAAAAAAATTAAGTACCATTATTTTGATGGAAAACATGTCAAGAGATTAGATGTTGCAATAGATAGTCTCTTAAAACTTGTAAGAGACTTAATATTTCAACGTTTAGTAAAAATTACAAAAAAAACCCCATTTCCTCTGATAAACTATCAAAAATTATGAATAGCCACAGATTAAGTCTAGAGATACAAAACAATAAAATTGAAAAATTAGCAGATAACAAGTGGAAAATAGAATCTAATCATTCCAACTATATAGTATGCAAGAAAGAAGAATGCCATAGATTATGTAACATTAAATGTACTGCCTGCAAAATTTGTATTCATTCCTATACATGCACTTGTGTAGACAGTTTAATAAGAGGAAATATTTGCAAGCACATTCATAAAGTTGCCCAAAAGTTTTTAAATTATGATACACATATGAAGAAATACAAGAAATTTATTTAAATCAAAATGATGTTTTAAAAGAAATCTTTGATATTTTACCGTGTAGCTCTAAATCTGCTAATAATGATGGCTGTGAATCCAAAAAAAAAGAAAAATTAAAAGCATTCTTACTCTTATTGATGAACACGAGTGTACACCAGAAGAAGAAAATAAAATTCACAGGAACCTAGATAGTATATTAAATATTTTCTATAACAAAAAGGAGCACAATCATAAAAGAATTAAAATGATGGAATCCTCGACTATAAATATAAAAAATAAGATTGAAAAACAACTTGGATATTTCTCTACACGAAAAAAAAAGATGTACTGCCAGTACACTCAAAAATCCAATTACTGAAGAAAGAAACAATATTAAAGAAGGATTACTGTTAAATTCTCAAGAAATTACATCCATCAATACAGATTTTAACCATACTTATTGCAATCAAAATAAATAATTCCTAACTGGTGGTTCCTGTGCTTAGTTTAATTAATAAATAAGATTAATCTATTTTCATTTTTGTGGTTCTTTATTCTTTCAAGTCATACACATTTAACAACTGGCATAAACATACAATTAAAATATGTTATCCTGGTGATTATATTTTATCTCAATATATTATAATGTGTGTGTTGAAAAGAAAATAGCTATATGTATTAAGGTTATATTATTTTGAGAAAGAGTTATTCTTAAAGGATACTTTTAAAAAATTATTTGATAAGTTGACGTATTGCCTAATTCTTTTGAAATCAAAAAAAGATTCTAAATCTAGGTAAATTAATTTACATGTTATATATAAATTAAGGTTATATTTCTAATATTTTATGTTTTAATTTTACTTCATGAGAAGCAAAAGTATAGATATTTTAATGAAATTTACATAATTCAAAAAAAATTGGCTCTTTCAATCATATTTATTTTATTATACAATAAATTATTTTCATTAACTAAATTAACTTAATTTTTCTTCATTCAAAGCAAAAGTGTAGATATTTTAATGAAATTTACATAATTAAATATATTTGGCTTTTTCAGTCGTATTTATTTTATAATATAATATATTATTTTCATAACTAAATAAATTGCAGATTAAACTGAGGTTTGATAAATAATCATGAGATATATTTACAAAAATAAATAATATTTTGGACAACAGATGGCGATAGCACTGCATTAAAAAAAATCTATCTGGGTGCAGTAGCGCTGTTTTGATCCACTCCTGAGACTTTTAAACTCAGAGAAGAGACGGAGTCAAAGAATACTAGTGTCACTGAAATCGAAATAAAACTGAAAAAAATTGAGCAATTACAGATCAATCTAGATAAAATAGCTGAGGATTATTGTGAAATAGAAACTTCCGAAAGCTTGGAAATCATTCAGCTGGACATTGAAGATATAAATCAACGGATCGAGACAACAGAGGTAGGTCTCAAACTTTTAATGTATTCTTTGAAAAATACTGAAGATGTGAACATTAATTTAAATGACAATGATAAACATAGTATCTGCTTACCTCAAATTCCATTGCCAGAATTTTCTGGTGTAATAGCAGAATTTTCTAATTTCAATTATCAATTTATTAATTTAATAAGTAATAATGAGCAAATGAATGATTCGCAAAAATTATACTATCTTCGAGCATCTCTAAAAGGAGAAGCAAAGCTCTTGGAGTCGCCTAGCGATAGTTTCGATTCCCTTTTTAAAGCATTAGAAGATCGTTAAGAAAACAAACGGCAGTTGATAGATTCTCATGTTCTTGAGATAATAAATTATGAAAAAATTTATAGCGAATCACCCAATAATTCTTCAAAAAATTAACAAAGAATCTAGAAAACAATTTGAACTTTCGTTGAAAACAGCAGAAGCTCAAACATTTGATTTTATTATGAAATTTTTAGAAAAGAGAAGTGCCGTGTTAGAAAACATTGCTTGCGCCAGCCCAACTGCGCCAGCCCAGTAATTCTGATATGAATGTAAAAAGTGTTGTGAGTAAAAAATAAATGCGAGTCTACTAGAAATTGTGTCGTGATTGTGTCATGAGAATAATGAAGGAGTAATTAAGCTATCGACTAAAAAAGAACCATAAATATGGACAGTGTTTGGACCATACAATTGGTTATTGTGCTAGAGACTCTGGAGTCAACTGCTTAAGTGTTGAAGTTGGCCCAAAATTTGGTCCGTTCGCAACCGGAGCTTAGGAATTAGCTATTGGATTAAATGGCTGAGTGAAACTAATGTGTATTCGTATTACGAAGCAAGAAGCCAAGTGCAGCGACAGGTTATGTGAGGTAGGTGAGAGCAATGTTCTTTGAATTCTTTGAATTTTTGTGAGAATTTTAATTATGTCTTTAAATGCTAATTTGAAGAAAGACGAGTTAAAACTTGTCGCTGAGGAATTAAAACTAATTGTGCCAGATAATGCAAAAGTTCTTGATTTGAAAATTTTAATTGAAAGTAGTGAAGTGTATAAAAAAGAAACAGAATTAGTTAAAAATATTATTGACTATGCTGTTGAAGAAACGGGAATTAAAAAATCTTCGAGGGAAACAAATTTACAGTTAGAAAAAATTAAGTTAGCGCAGTTAGAGAAGCAATTAGAGCTTGCTAATATTCGGAGATTTACCACATGATTCGTCACTTTCAACAGTGAGTGCCACCGAAACAGGTAACAATATTAGTATCGAAACGTTAATAAAAAGTGTAAAAACATTAACTATCTCTGTACCCTCACGTGTTGAGTCATATAATTTATTTTTTCAGTCTTTAGAGAAAGCATTCAAAATGAAAGAGGTTCCCGAAGAATGGAAATCGGAAATTCTTTTAAACATTCTAGGAGAGAGAGCGAATGATTTATGTGTCAGAGGAAGAATTGCGCAGTTATGATAAACTAAAAAATTTAGTTTTGAAAGAATTTCAGCCTACACCGCAAGAATGCTATAATGATTTTCGTAAAACTCAAAAATTAAATTCAGAGAGTTATGTTCAATTTGCGTCTAGGTTAAGTGCAACATTTGAGTATTACTGTCAGTTACGAAATGTTAATGATTTTAAGTCAGTATGTGAATTAATTGTAGCGGATAAAATGATGAGCACTCTTGACAGAGAATTATCGACTCATATTAATGTAAAACAAGGAGAAACATTTTTTAAACCCCACGAGTTAGGGCGAGAATGTGATATTTATTTATCTGCTAAAGGTAAAATTAAAAGCGGGTCTAATACATTTTCCAGGTCCTTCACTGAAAATGAAAATAAACGATTTGATTTCAATAAACAACAGAGATATAACAGCTCGCGAAATCAGAGAGGAGTTTCGAGCGTATTTTTTTCTAAAATAAAGAGTGAAAAATGTGTGTTGTGTAAAATTGAAGCACATGCTTTGCAATTTTGCCCTCAGTTTAAAAGTTTTTCGATAAATGAAAGAGTAGATTTTGTTAAAAACAATAAATTGTGCTTTAAATGTCTATCCCCAGAATGTTGTGTTAAACAGTGTCGCTCTAAAAATTGCATAATTTGTAAGAAGCAGCATAATAAATTGCTTCATTTTCAAAGAGAAATAGAAAGTATTCCGAATCCCCGTTCGGTCCTTGAAGAGAAACCGCAAACGATATATCCTAATACTTCTGCCCCTCCTTTCATTCCTAGTTCAAATATAAACAATCAAGAAATCGTGGCGACTACTTTTAGTCATAACAAAATTAAAAAATGCTTATTGAGCACTGCTCGCATATTAACTAAAGATAAATATTCGAATTGGCATGAATGTAGGTGTTTGTTAGACGGAGGCAGTATGGTTTGTCTTATTATACAAATGAGTGCGCCAATAAATTACAACTGAAAAGTTAAAAGATTAATACTTTGATCTCATGTTTAAATGATGCCTCTATGATTGTTAACGGGTGCGTTAAAACGACAATTTCAAATAAAAGTAATACATTCGTGAAGGATTTAAATATGTTAGTAGTTAAGAAAATCACAGATTTTATTCCAAATAACACATTTAATACCAGAGTTAATTTGTCAGATATAGTGGAATTAGCTGATGATCGTTTTAATATTCCAGATAAAATAGACATGTTGTTAGGTGCAGAAATATTTTTTTGAACTATTGAGACCGGAAAAATTTAAAATAAAAAATTCAGATCTAATTTTACAAAACACGGTTTTTGGATACGTTGTAAGTGGTAATGTATAGATTCATTAAATGAAACTAAAGTTCATTGCGAGTTGGTTAGGGACGAAGATTTAAATAAAACATTGCAAAAATTTTGGGAAGTAGAAAATGCGGAGATAGTGCAAACAAAAAAATAATGAGGCTAATTTATGCGAGGAACACTTTATGAAAACGCATTCTAGAGACATTGAGGGACGGTATATAGTTAGCTGATCCAAATTGTTTAGGGAGTTCCAGGGGCATTGCTCTCAAACGATTAAATGCACCGTGGATTAGATTGGAAAGGGATCCACAATATCTAAAACTGTATAGAGAATTCATGCAAGAATATGAAAAATTGGGACATATGCGAGAAGTTCGGGTTGAAAATGACAATCCGAAGATGAACTATTTCTTACCTCATCACACATGGCGTCTATAGACCCGAGAAAAGTACCACTAAGGTGAGAGTGGTCTTCAATGCGTCTAGTCCTACAGATAATGGATTATCACTCAATGATATTCAGTTAAACGGAGTAGTGATCCAAGATGACTTATATGCTCAGATGATTAGATTTCGTACTTACCGATATGCACTGACTGCGGATATAAAGAAAATGTATAGAATGATCCTAATTGATTCTGAACAACGCTGTCTGCAACAAATATTGTGGAAGGACAATAAACATGACCGAGTAAAAACATATGAGCTTCAAAGGGTCACCTATGGGATGACCAGTGCCCCATATTTAGCGCAACGAACATTGAGACAATTGTCCTATGATGAAGAAAATAAATTCCCGGTAGCAGCACCAGTCCTTCGAAGCCAGTTCTACATGGACGATGCGTTATGCGGTGCGGAAACTTTAGAAGAGGCTAAGGAGCTACAACGTCAGTTAATTGCAATTTTGAAAAGTGCAGGCATGGAATTGCATAAAATCTGTGGAAATCATTCTGAACTTTCGCAGTGTCTAAATGAAATCTACGATTTTTCCAGACCAAAAGATTGTGTCCTGGGACTCAGTAAAAGACACGTTTTCCTTTAAAGTTGACGTGATTCCAAGAGATTTGTATACAAAGAGAAGCGTTTTATCAACTATTGCCAGACTGTTCGATCCTTTGGGACTTGTGGGACCCGTGGTGTCCAAGGCCAAGATGTTTATGCAAAAGCCTTGGAGACTTAATATTGACTGGAAAGATCCACTCCCAAATAAAGTGTATTCTGAATGGCACCAGTTGTTAATTAGGCTAGAGAGCCTAAATAGCATCAATATCGAGAGGCGTATAGTGATTGAGAATCCTTCATCTATAGAGATTCATGGTTTTTCTGATGCGTCAGAGCGTTACTATGGAGCTGCAGTGTATTGCAAATCAAAAAATAATTCGGGAGAGACTTTAGTGAAATTAATTACTAGCAAATCGAGAGTTTCACCAATTAAGTGCCTAACTATTCCCAGATTAGAGTTATGTGCAGCTGTCCTTTTGTCCATACTTGTGAAAAGAGTGATTGATGCCTTGAAACTAGAATCAGTTAAAGTTTATCTGTGGACTGATTCAATGGTAGTGTTGTCATGGCTACAAAAAGAACCGATGGACCTTAAAGTATTTGTGCAGAATAGAATTGCTAAGATTCAAGATTTGTTCTCTGTGCGGCAATGGAGACATGTGCCATCCAACCAGAATCCTGCAGATTTGATTTCTCGTGGAGTAGATCCGGACAAACTTCTGAACCAAGAACTGTGGTGGAACGGTCCAGAGTTTCTATCTGGCAGTGATTATCCGAACAAAACTGTGAACATTAGTGAAAACAACGATGCGTACAATTCAGAACTGAAGAACAGTGTTCGTGAAAAACTTGAGAAAGGCGTTCCAGTTCTTAACATTTGTGTGAATGACTTTGTGAACAATTTGTGTAATATTACTAACAATTATTTAACCATTCAGCGTATCTTAAGTTATATTTTTAAGTTCGTAAACAACACCAGGAGGAAGGTCAAAGCCAATGGCCCACTAGAAGCAGATGAGTTGGATAACGCGGAAATCTTCCTAATAAAAGGTGTTCAAACTCAAGAATTTTCAGTAGACATTAAATGTCTACAACAACAACAACGAGTTTTACCCAAGAGTAAGTTGAAAAGTCTCAATCCGTTTTTGGATTCAGATGGAATGCTTAGAGTGGGCGGCCGATTAGGTAATACAAATTTTGACTTTAATCAAAAACATCAAATTATTTTACCCAAAACGCATAAATTGTCTTGTATAATAATAGAACATTTTCATAACAAATACTTTCATGTTGGTGCCTTTTCACTTTTGAATCATGTTCGCGAAAAATTTTGGCCTCTCAATGGTCGCAATCTTTGTAGAAAAATTGTGCATAAATGAATCATATGTTTTAAGTGTAAACCTGTTATAGCATCTCAAATAATGGGCAATTTGCCTAAGGAAAGGGTTACCACTGACTACCCCTTTAACTGCTTGGGTGTAGACTTTTGTGGTCCTTTCTTCATAAAAAACAAAGGCCAACGCAAGGGAAGTTTGCATAAAATCTATGTTTGTATATTTAACTGTTTTGTGTTTTAAAGCTGTACACATCGAAGTAGTGTCTGATTTAACTTCCGATGCATTTATTGCAACATTGAAAAGATTTATGTCTCGAAGAGGGAAATGTGCAAAATTATTTTCTGACAACGTCAAGAATTTTGTAGGAGCTAATAGGGAAATTAAAAAACTTCATGAAATGGTTAGAAAACTAGATGATCAATTAGCTAGATACTTAGCGGCAGAAGGCATTAAGTGGAAGTTTATACCTCCTAGATCACCCAACTTTGGTGGTCTATGGGAGGCTGCTATTAAATCCTTTAAATACCATCTAAAAAGGGTTATGAGGAAAATAAATTTGACTTATGAGGAATTTTTAACCATGATAGTTCAAATAAAGGGTATGCTAAATTCTAGACCTCTTTGCCCTTTTTCTGCTAATGAGAATGATTTTGAAGTTCTTACTCCATCCAGCTCACTTTTTGATTAATAGATCCTTAAATTCTATTATTGAGCCCAACTTAATAAATATAAAGGAGAGTTACCTTAAGAAATGGAAAAAAATTACGAGAACAGTGCAATTAATGTGGAAATTTTGGCATCGTAATTATCTTAACCAAATGCAACAAAGGTACAAATGGATGTTTGAAAAACATAATGTAAAAGTTGGAGATTTAGTGCTCTTTTATATAATTGAAGAGAATTTGTCACCATACAAGTGGTTATTAGGAAGAATTATTCAGGTTTATTTAGGTGACGACAACAAAATTCGTGTAGTTAAAGTGAAAACACAATTTAGTACTTGTAAAAGAGCCATATCTAAAGTTTGTGTTTTGCCAATGCCAAGTGATTAAGTACTACTGATAAAATTTATTATTATTATTTTTCTTTTGTGTGTTTTAATTAATTCCAGTGAATTGTTTTTTTTTTATTTGTTGAATTGTATTTTTTATTAGTGCATTTCTTAAAGTGTCTATTGTGCAATATGTGTGGTAAACAATTTAACTACATTTTGTGTAAATAACTAATACAGTGATTGCATGGTGTAACCAGTGCAATGTGGGGCGGTATGTCAGTTTACGGCATGCGTAACGCCATCTGTGTAATTAAGAGAATTAAGAGTGAATTGTTGTGTCTTCAAATAAGAATATGTGAACTGTGTTTGCGCCAGCCCAACTGCGCCAGTCCAGTAATTCTGATATGAATGTAAAAAGTGTTGTAAGTAAAAAATAAATGCGAGTCCACTAGAAACTGTGTCGTGATTATGTCATGAGAATAATGAAGGAGTAATTAAGCTATCGACTAAAAAAGAACCATAAATATGGACAGTGTTTGCACCATAAAATTGGTTACTGTGCTAGAAACTCTGGAGTCAACTACTTAAGTGTTGAAGGTGGCCCAAAACAACTGTTAAACCTTGTATTCTATGTCGAAATTCTCTTCCCCTTTATAAATGTATTGCATTTCAAAATATGTCTGTGGAGTGCAGAAAGAAATTTGTTAGCAATAACAAACTTTGTATAAATTGCCTCAGACTTCATTCTGGTGCCTGCATGTCTAAATACAAATGTACAGTTAGTGGTTGCAAAGGATTACATAATTCATTGCTTCACGATTCTAACGAACTTTGCTCTGCAGTTAAAAATCACACTGTAGGGGAAAGGGGGATAGAGACCAATTCGAATCCTACTCGGTTTGAAGGTCAGCCAGAAGTTGCTGTTTTGACATGGAAATAAATGTGTTTTATTAAATACATTCATGATTTTCGTTAAGAGTTCTAATGAATATAGAATTAAGTTAAGAGGATTATTAGATTATGCGTCTACGATATGCGTTATGAGAGAAGACATAGCAAGGAAGTTGGGATTTAAACTTAGGTCTGCAAACCAATCTATAACAGGCATTAACGGAATTAAGCAATCCTCGAAGTATTCAGCAAATATTGAAGCTTCAAATCGGGATTATACTTTTTCACGCAATGTACAATTTTAACTTTTACCTAAAATTACCGATGCGATTCCTGTATCGAAATTAAATATATCGGATTTAAATATTCCAGCTTCAATTGTGAGCTGGCAGATTCTAATTTCCATATGCCAGGTCAAATAGATATATTGATAAAAAGTGAACTATTTTTTGAAATTTTAAACCCAGAACAATATTATTTGCAGGAGGGAAATGTAATTTTACAAAATACAAAATTTGGCTATTTAGTCACAGGTACCCTTCCTCAGTCACAAAAACAAGCCAATTGTTGTTTAATAAGTGTGAACCAAGCTTAGATATAACAGTAAAGAAATTCTTTGAACTGGAATCACTTCCAGATGATTCTAAAGAAATTACTAAAAGTGAAGAGGAAATCTATTGTGAGGAACATTTTGTTAGAACCTATAAAAGAGATAAAACGGGAAGATTTATAGTTCAGTTACCCATAAAGGAAAATGCAGAAACATTATTAGGATATTCCAAAGAGAATGCAGTCAAGCGACTAAATGGTATTTGGGAAAAATTAAACAAAAACAATGCAATGGGAACTCTGTATAAATAATTTGAGTGAATATGAACTTTTAGGCCATATAGAGGAGAATAAAAATGAAGCATTACATTCCTCATCATTCCGTATACAAACCAGAAAAGGCATCCACTCTATTGAGAGTTGTCTTCGATGCAAGTGCAAAAACAACAAGCGGTTTTTCTCTAAACTCCATCTTACTAAACGGAGGAATTATTCAAGATCTCTTTTACATAGTCAGTATATTTAGAAAACACGAGTACGCGTTTAGGGCAGATATTAAAAAAATGTACAGGCAGATACTTGTTGATCCTAATCAAAAGGATTTACAACGAGTTGTTTGGAAGACCAGTGCACAGGCTTCAGTCAAGACTTATAAACTAACTATAGTAACCTATGGGACAGAGTTTCTGCACCATTTTTAGCTACCAGCACATTAAAGGCATTAGCAAATGAAGAAAAAGCGGAATTTTCTGACGCAGCAGATGTGACTTGTAATGATAGTTATATGGATGATATTCTTTCTGGGGAGTCTACATTAGAGGGTGCTAAAAATCTCCAAACCAGATTATCTCAACTATTACTGAGAGGTGGTTTTGAGCTACACAAATGGGTGTCAAATAGCCCAGAACTGTTGAAAGATTTATCTGCATCTTCCTATGTGTTTGATAAGGAATTTCAGGATGCTCCAGTGAAAACATTAGGTATGCTATGGGATCCAAAGGTGGATTGTCTCACATACAAAGTAAAGATTAGTGACAAAGTCAACTTCTCAAAAAGGGACATACTTTCAGAAATTTCAAGGCTCTGTGACCCTTTGGACCTGATTGGACCCATTGTTACGAAGGCTAAGATATTTATTCAAGAACTTTGGAAAATAAAATTAGACTGGAGTGAACAGCTACCACCAGATGCAATGGAAGAGTGGAAGAACTTCTACCAAAAATTATCGAAAGTAAATAAATTCAAAATCCCAACGTGCATTCTACTTCCTGCAACAATACGGATTGAAATACATGGCTTTTCCGATGCATCAGAACGTGCCTATGCTGCTGTTGTCTACATAAAATGTTTCAACGAATCTGGACAGTCTCAAACTAGATTATTATGCAGCAAGTCCAGAGTAGCTCCTTTGAAAACACTCACCATACCGAGGTTAGAACTGTCTGCAGCATTACTACTATCGAGATCAGTCAAAAAGGTTGTGCCAATTCTACAATTACGTATTCATAAAATTTGTATGTGGACGGACTCAACGATTGCTTTAGCGTGGATAAAGACTGAACCTCATAAACTCAAAACATTTGTCAGCAACAGGGTGGCGGAGATCCAAACATTTTCAAAAGACTGTCATTGGAAACATGTGAGCTCCAAGAACAATCCTGCCGACTTCATTTCTAGAGGCTGCAATGTAGATGAACTTTTAAAGAACGAAATGTGGTTCTCAGGTCCAGATTTACAAACTGATGAATACGAGGACAATCAACTTTTTTCTGATCCTTCTTTCAGAGATGAACTAAAATGTGCTGTGACTCTTGCAATTACTGTTTAAATTTTGCTGCCAGTTTCTTGTGACATGCCAAGCACACAACAAGACATTTTTAACTTTGCCCATCACATAACTCCAAGCATTATAAAATGCTGGAGCATCATCAGTCATAAATGTTATAGTTTCGATTTTACCTACAGTATTTTTAATGGCACTCAAATAAATTTTGAATACATCTTCAGAACTTCTGTTGGGAAAACAAAATGCCACAGGTATTCCATTTTTATGCTCATCAACTACCAGAACTGAGTATAAATTAAAATCATAGCTGTTTAGCCCATGTGTTCCATCAGTACAAATTTTGTCCTTCCCATATTTTGTAATCATTTCTTTCTGAAAATCTGTCATGATTACGAGGACAAAATCTTCATCTTTTAAACAATAAGCATTCCCTAATTGTCCCTGCTCTTTGAAATAAACAGTACAATTTTCTCCATTATTTTTCATTTCTTGAGCCCATAGCTTGACACTCACTGCATCAACTTCATGCCTTTTAACATAACCATTAATATTGAAGTACCTTTTAATATTATGGATATCCTTTTTTTCAATAAGCATCTTTCTGCCACTGTCAACAGTAATTTCTTCTCTAATATCCTGCAAAAAATTTTTTCACTAACACCTTCTTTTAATCTTCCTGAAAATAAATAAACAAAACTAACAATAGTAACTAATAATAATAAAATTAAGAATAATTAAACTCTAATATAAATAAAATACTATACCAGCAATAGCTGTCCTATCGGATTCTGATAACCTTAAGTTCCAATTGAATTTCATGATTTTGATGCTTCGGGAAATACTGCACTACTACATTTTCAGTACTCTGTCTAACTTTTATTACTGGTGGGCAACTAATTCCAATTTTGGCAGAGCCCTGAGACTTTAAATTATTGAGACTTTTCCCTTTTGGTTTGTATGTCCCACTTCGACAACAGTGATAATTCATCACTATGTCTCCATTTTATGTGTTTTACAACCTCGCTGTCTAACATATTTTGACATAGTATTGTTTTCTTCTTCTTCCATGTAACTAATTCTATAATGTTAATTAAAAGAAAAGGTTTACATTAATTAATATAAAACTACACAAACTTTTCAGTAAAAACATTTATATGTAAATGCATAAAATTCAGTCTACTACATTGAAAATTTATAAGCTAATTTTTTTTTTAAATGCAACTGTTCATACCACTGAAAGTATTGAATTCCTTCAAAATCTCTCCATTTACATCACATTGTTGGTGATCATGAATATTTTTTAAATGCCTTTTCAAACAGAAAGGGCGAGTGAAGACTTGATTACAAAATGAGCACAGATAAAGTGCTCTGCTATGCTCATTCATTTCAGAAAACAATAAGTATGCAAAAATTGATTAAAGAAAATTAAAAAACAGATTGACTAATTAAAATAACAAGAAAGATAATAACACAAGTAACAAAAAAAAACAAAAAAACAAGAAACCAAAAGTAAAAATTATTAAAAATGTAAATAAAATGAAATAGCACTTCCACAAAAATTGTTCGACTAATACAGGTATATACACAAAAATAGCAAGGGGCAATTCAATTATTTTAGTTTCCCTATTTCGTAAAAGATGGCGCTAGCACTGCATTTTAAAAACTATCTGAGTGTAGTAGCGCTGTCTTGTGTGATCCACTCCTAAAGTCTCTAACCTAAAGTTCCTTTAATTGAATCTCTTAAGCGATTCAATTTCGCTTCAGTAGCTACGTTGGAGTTATTTTTATTTTCCGATTTTTGACCCATTTTCTTTGGCTTCCTGGGACCAATGTTTCGTCAATATTTGAGTGGACTGTAAACTGGTAAGAATAAAAAAACAAACTTTCGCAACACAGCCTACTTTATTTGTGCACCCGCCTTTGTCGGGATACAGCTTGACTTATCTACTTTTACAAATTTTTTACAGATGGCGCTACAGTGCGCTGATGACGTAACACGTTTTCTAAAATAATTTATTCTGTTTTATTCTTTATTTCTTAAGATTTTTTTATATACTAGACAAATTATATTTTGTTAATCACTAAAATGAACAATTCATATTTATTAAATACCTCTTGAATCGTCAGGATAAAATAAATCAGTTTTCACATTCCTTTCTTATAAACCTCCAAAATTGAAATTCGTGTGTTTTGCCTAGTTTAAGTTATCTGCATATCAGGTGTTTTAAAAACTTATTTTGCACAGTTTATTTCAGTTATTAAATAAAATGAATCACACTATTACAGCTCAAAAAAAAATTATATCCTTCGGCTAAACGAAAAAAGAATACAGGACAGAATTTATCGAACTGTTTCTATATGAGGAAGGAAAGAAGCGAGAAAGACAAAAAGAAAATTTTAATGACATAAATATAGAAATCATCAGAAAGTTCTGACATCAAGAGAGTAAGAGAAAATTTTTCAGAGAAAAGGAAAACATAATGCACACATTCGTTTTGTATGCACATAAATTTTTTTTCTTCATCACCGACAAATGACGAGGACGTCACCGGAGTTTTCACTTTTTTTCCCCACCCTTCCAACAAAACTGAGCTTCTACAAATTTAACATGTACCAAACCCCCTCTACATCATGGGTCTTTTTGTTTGAATTGTTGTCATGCTATTTGTTTGTTTGTATTATTGAGAAACTTTAGAGCAGGGGTTTCCAAACTTTTATAAGTAGCGATACACGTAAAAAAAAAAAAAAAAAAAACGGGAAAAAAAAAGCATGGGCCATGCTTTACATTTAGTAACTGGGCAGTGGCGCACACAAGGAGGGGGGGTCCTGGGGGTCCGGACCCCCCAAAGCCTTTGATTATTTTTCCGATTGATTATAATTCTAAGTATATAGTACGTAAAATTTAATTAAATATTAATTATTAATGATTAATTTTATTAATTAATGCTAATTATTTATTCAATAATTAGTTTTTTACTGTGTTTTGTTCGCGAAAATCGACAAAATCAAAAGGAGCATGACACAAGAATGGTGAACTTTCG
>BMAV01006550.1:8851-25860 GCA_019973955.1 Trichonephila inaurata madagascariensis | reverse complement strand
TACTGTAACTGGGATAGATGTTTGCTTTTTTCACACAAACTGTCGAAGTTTAGGTCTATTGAGATTAAATGAAATCGCATTACGTATTCTGAATTTAATTTGTTTTTATAGACCCTCACATTGAAAAATATATTTCACTTAAACATAATTTTCAGAATGGCATTAAAATGTCTATAGCTGTGTGAGATATACTGAGTATTTTACATGAAAGAGTTTGTAATTAAAATTTTAAAGAGGAATACGGAATTTTTAGCTAAAATAGCACAATTGAGTTTAAAGCAGAAAACGATGCCTTGAAAAAAGGTAAAGGTGTTTCAGAAACAAGTAAGTTAAAGGCTTTAGATCCTTTCTTTTCTTTACTCAGAGTTGGTGGAAGGCTTAGTAATGCTGATTTACCATTTGAAGCAAAACATCAAATAATTATACCTAGTAAACATAAATTTACTAAATTATTTTTTGAGCATATGCATAAGAAGTTTTTTCATATTGGTGCTCAGGGCTTAGTACATCAAATTAGAATGCAGTTTTGTCCCATTAATGGCAAGGGTATCGCACAAAAAACAGTTCATGATTGTATTGCATGCTTTGGACAGAAGCCAGCTGGGGTAGATCAAATAATGGGAAATCTGCCATCAGAGAGAGTAACTCCAAGTGCGCCATTTTTAAACTCTGGGGTGGATTTTTGCGGACCTTTTCAAATAAAATTTAAAAATCAGAGAAAGGGGTTATTTTCAAAAGTTTATGTAGCGATTTCTGTATACTTGGCTACAAAGGCTATTCATTTAGAGGCAGTGACTGATTTAACAACTGAAGCATTTATTGCGGTTTTGAAGAGGCTATGTGCCCGCAGAGGCCGCATTTCAACATTGATGTCCAATAACGCAACTAATTTTAAAGGCGCAGCTGCTGAATTAAATCGTTTCATAAAATAGCAAATAACTGTGCTTCAGAAGCTATCCAGTGGAAATTTATCCCTCCTCGCTCTCCTAATTTTGGAGGTTTGTGGGAGGCAGGGGTAAAACCATTCAAACATCATCTCTATAGAACTTTAGTTAATAGTAAAATAACTTTCGAAGAATTCGAGACAATTGTAATTCAAATTGAAGGTATCCTTAATTCACGACCGTTAGTCCCATTGTCAGGTAATATCAATGAATATGAAGTTTTAACTCCTGGACACTTTATAATTGGTCGACCTATCAGTGCAACCTGAGCCCGCAATATTAGATGTTTCAGATGTTCAGACTGTCTAGATGGCAGGCAGTATACAACAAAGTATGTACAAACTATTTGGAAACGCTGGAAAAATGATTAGCTTAATCATTTACAGCAGAGAAATATGTGGCAGTTCGAGAAAAATAATGTTGCCATAGGCTGCTTAGTGCTATTAAAAGAAAACGATTTGCCTCCCTGCAAATGGGCAATGGCAAGAATCTTGGAGGTTATTTATAAAACTGACGGTAAGTTTAGAGTCGTTAAACTGAAAACTGCCACTAGGATTCTCACACATTCTATCTCAAAAATATGTCTCTTACCAATAGAAAATAATCATGCAAAATTAAATTGTAATGTGATGTATATTATATTCTTAGAATATTGTAGTTTTTTTTATTTTTTAATATTGTATTTTTTCTTCTTATTTTAGAATATTGTGTTTATTTGTAATTAATTCATTTATACATTTGTAAACTTTATATAGCAAATTGTATATTTTTTGAAACACCGGGTGGAATGTTACGTCATCAGCACACTATAGCGCCGCCTATAAAAAATTTGTAAAAGTAGATATAGTCAAGCTGTACCAAAGCTATCTAGAAGAGAGTAAGCCCTGACACTGGACTGACCTGAAACCGGTCACGTGATGAAAGGAGGGAAGAATTTGGCGGGAGAAACGATTACATTCCCACTTCCATCTTGTATGCTGACAAAGTTGATAGGATATCCCACGTGTAATTATATTCATTACTTAGGATAAATTGACTGGATTTTTTCTGCAAAAAGGATTAATCAGGATTTCTTTATTAAGCAAAAAAGGAAAAAGGTACGATATTTGTATTATTCTTATCATTGAATTTTTATTCTTTTGAGTCTTGAGAACACGATATGATAAACTGACGCATATATGCCAACATCCTTGATTATTTGTAAAAAAAGATATTTTGTTTTATAAGAGAAATTAGTGCTTAAATGTAAAATTAGTGTTTTGTTTATTCTGTCAAATCTTAATTAACTGAAAAATATTATTAATAACTTAACCTAAAGCTGTACACATTTCATAATAATGCCTCGTTACTGTTGTGTACCAAATTGTTCCTCTAATAAACCGGGGCAGCCTTACGTTTCTGTGTTTCGTTTCCCAAAAGATGAACAGTTGTTACAAACTTGGAAAAGGAAAATTCCTAGGGATTTTAAAAATACTAACAATAGTGTAGTGTGCATTATATAAACATTTCCCTGAATCTTTCATTGTGAGAAAAGATAAAATTAAAGACAAGACTGGTATTGTTGTAGAAATACTTAGAGTGTATCCAAAATTATCAGAGAATGCATATCCTTGCATTTTCCCTGGTTGTCCATCCTACTTGAATGAAAAAATTAAAGAACGCTCGGTGACAATTCAACGAAAGGAAAAAAGGAAACAATTAGACGAACAACTGTTTACTAATTTCATTAAGAAAGACGAAATTACCAGTTTTGAATGTTTAAAAGAAAATCTGCTAATGCGAGAAAATCCCATATCTGATTTCTTATCTAAAAACAATGTTCTAAAACATGATTGTGAAAGTTGCATAACATTTCTTTTTATGAATTGCGAAAATTGTCCTTCCATTTTAAAATCCCTGAAAATAAATACAGATCTCTCTATTGTTTTATTTAATAATAATCGTGAATTAAATATACCTTCTGTTGGAAAAATTCTTAATAATCCTCCTAGGTTAACATATTTCAGCGAATTGTTAAATATTCTTAATACAGTAAATGTCTTTGAAGAAATCTCTTCCATTAATTCTGTTCCTCATCATGTTATGGCTATTCAATCATGGGAAAAGTATATTGAAAACTGTAATGCTGAAAATTTCGAGGCAGCAAATTTTATTTTAGAGCAAATGAAATTATTAAATTTGAATAAACATAGCCGTAAGTATAGCAGTAATTTAATGGTTTTTTCTTTCTGCATGTACATTAAATCTACCACATGTTATTCCTATGTAAGAGATAAGGGGAATATAATTCTTCCAAATGTGAGACAATTACAGAGAGTTACATCTGGATTAAATGTTACTCCAGGTTTGTCAACTCTGGCTAATGAAAATTATCTACGAGGTAGGTGTAAAGAACTGAAAGACCACATGAGAAACAGGTAATATTACAAATTGATGAAATTTTCATCAAATCAGCGATTACATATAAATGTAATAAAATAATTGGATTTACTGAGAAAGGAGAAGCAGCTATACTACGATTCAATGTTTTCTATACTCTTCTTTATTGAGTAAAAATAAAGAAATAGTATCATTGAATCCTGTAAAGAACATGAATGCTGAAGACTTGCATTCTATGACTAGAAATTTTGTCACTAATGGAAAAGGTAGGTTTTTCAGTTGTTTGCATTGTAAGTGATAATAACAGAGTAAATAGAAATTGTTTTTCTAAATTGTGTAATGGTACCATAAAGAGTGTTATTCAGAATCCAGCTAATAATGCAAAAAAATTACATCTTATTTTTGATTCAGTACATCTTATCAAATCTATACGAAATAATTGGTTAAATCAGAAAGATGCTGATTCTTCTTTAATGTATCCTGATCCTTCAGAATTTTCTCAAATCCGAAAAGCATCTTTTTCATCATTATTTAAAATTTATAACGAAGAAATGAACATTATTGTTAAATTAGCTCCTAAATTATGTTTAAAAGCTTTAAAACCAACAAATTTTGAGAAACAAAATGTTAAATTAGTTTTAAAAATTTTTGAAGAAAGCAATGTGACTGCACTTAATATATTAAAAGATAAATTGGGCTACCCAGAAATGCTTAGGGACACTGCAATATTCATCAAACATATTTTAGATTTCTGGCAAATAATGAATATTAAAAGTCCAACTAAGGGTCAAAATCTTAAATTGAAAATCAGTGTTCCTTTTTCATCAATGGATGATGATAGATTCACTTTTTTTTCAAAATTTGTTCAGTGGCTGGACTGCTGGAAAAATTTAAAACACAAAATAAACGAGAAGGTTGTTTAAGCGAGGAAACATTTTTTGCTTTGAGGCATACGGTAAATACCATCCCAGAACTAATAAAGTATCTTTTGACGGAGCAGAATTTCAAATATGTTTTAACTGGAAAGTTCCAAACTGATAATTTAGAAGCCAGATTTGGGCAATACAGACAAATGTCTGGAGCAAATTATGTCACTGTGCAGGAAATTTTGCAAGCTGAAAAAAAGTTGCGCATTAAAAGTGTGTTATTTTTGCACTCAGATAAATGTGGTACTATCTCACTAAAAAATTTAATTTCAAATCATTCAGGTGAGATATTTCATGTTAAAGTAGATATTGCAGATTTCAACGAAATATTAAACATTAGAAATAAACCAGATGATATTTCAATAGAAGAGTATCAAGCTTTAATGTATATAGCGGGATATATATATTGTGTGCATAATATAAAATTCGAATGCTCTGATTGCAAGCATACATTTGTTTTAGATAAGCAGATTAATTTCGACTCGGAAAATATCGAAGGGACAAAATATTTGAGACTTCTGGATAGAGGAGGTTTAAAAATGCCCACAGATAGTGTTATGAAAGTCATTTCAACGCAAAATTTTATTTTTAATTTGTTAATATCGAAAACATTCGAATCGAAGTTTCTTAAAGTTGATTGCCAATTATCTTGCTTTACAAGCATAACAGAAGCGTATCTGGAATTACACGAGTTGTGGAATGTCTTGCATTCGTTTCATTCACCTTGTGTAAATTGTAACATTCCTGCATTTTCATATTTTAAAAAAGTATTCGTTACATTTGGGAACATACGCTTAAATAATTATTCAAAAAAGTGCAGTGAAGAAATTTTAACCGTGAAGGATAACCGAAAAATGAAGAAATTTAAGGCCAATTAAATTAATGTTTGCTTTTTATATTTTTCTGTTTTATTTATTTAAATATTCAATTATCAATTCGTATTTTATTCATTGTGCATGTATATCCTTGTAATTTTTTTATACTACATACATTTTATGAACGTGTGTAATTGTTCATATAACTATTATTTGAAGAAAAGTTATTTATTTATTTACGTTATACTTTTAAATTATTTTCATACAGATTTTAGCATTCAAAGTATGTAAAATGTTATTTTTTTTTAATTTCAAAACTTTTGTTTGATTTTTAGATATTTTTACCATAGCATAATATTGAATTTTAATGCATATGCATAAAAATAATGTAGTTAATAGTTTAAATAATATCATCACAAATGCAAATTATTCAAAATTTGAAACTAATCAGTACGTTGCCTCATTAATGATATATTCCATGAAAAGTTTTTTTTTCTGATTATTTATAGGTAAGTGTATTTACTAATGTATATATATTTTTAACATCCTATATTTGCTATGTAATTATTATGGTGTCTAAACTGTGTTCATGTCATATGCATTTTTTATGTAATAATATGCCTCAAATACTTTACTTTTCCTATTTTCTTTTTTATTTTATTGGATTGAAATTATTTTATATTTTTGAATATTGAATGAATGAATTATTTTGATTGAATATTTTTAATGTATAATCTAGAATCTATTTTTACTATATAATTACTGTGGTATCTAGAACTGTTTGTCATTTCTATATTTGTATATATTTTTGCATGTATTTTTTTATAATAATATGCCTCAAATACTTTACTTTTCCTATTTTCTTTATTTTATTGGATTGAAATTATTTTAAAATTTTTGAATATTGAATGAATGAAAATTGAATATTTTTAACGTATAATCTAGAATCTATTTTTACTATATAATATTACTATGGTGTCTAAAACTGTTTGTCATTTCTATATTTGAATATATTTTTGCATGCATTTTTTTTATAATTCTTTTGTTATGATTCATTGATTCTATGAGCATAAAAAATGTCATTTCACAGGAAAAAGGAACTCCAGCAAAATGTTTCTAAATTCACATGATTTTTTTATTAATATGCCTCTAATGTGCTCTACTTTTCAAATTTTCTTTGCAAGTAAATGTTTGTTACTTTTTTATTTTATCTGATTGAAATTATTTTACATTGAGCCAGTTTTTTCTTAGACTTTTCTTATACTGTTAGGAGCCTTTCATGAGTGAATTTGTCCCTTTTTCCGGGAAAATATTATGCATCATTCTAGCGTATTAATGCATAACTTTCATCAGAAAATATTCTCAGTAAGAATTAAAAAAAATAATCAATATAAATGCGGAAATTTTAGCCTATGGCATGAAAAGAAATAAATGTTCAAAGCTTTATATTCCTCACAGAGCGAATGCGCGTAGAAAAGCTTTCCCTCCTTTCGTGACGTCATCAAAATGCTGTCACGGCCTGGTCCTTTTCTAGATGGCCTTGGCTGTACCCCAACAAAGGCGGGTGCACAAATAAAGTAGGCTTAGCGTTGCGAAAGTTTGATTTTTTATTCTTACCAGTTTACAGTCCACTCAAATATTGACGAAACAAAACGTATAATAGCAATAACTTTCAAGTGCCAACTCAAAGAATGACGCAAAAGTATAAATAGTTTCTTGAATACGCTAGAATTCTTAGAAAACTAGCTCCATTTGGAAAAGAAAATGAAAAAAAAAAAAACCCTGTTACACACAATCCACCAAAGAGTCATAAATTACCATTCATCAATGGAACATAAGGCGAAATTTCATGCATCCTTCCGCAAGAAGGCGGAGCTACATGTTTACTTTCCCCTGTTTCTAAATGTGTAATATTTATTTTTTAATTACACGCAAGTAACTTAATTTAAAAGTTTTAAAGTATATGCATTTGAAAGAGCATAAAAAAAGATAAATTTTCCTGTTTTTACTTTTTTTATCCGATAATTTAAAATATTTTTGTGATCGTTTTAGAGCACTAGATATGAATTTTCAGAACTTTTTTAAAAAAAAAAATAGAAATTTTTTAAAAAAAAAATCGAAATGAAAAGAAATTTCCTTTTTTCCGCTTATTAAAATGCATTTTATTCCGTTCAATTAAAAGCAATACCTTAGACGTAAATTGGGAAGTAAAAAACTCCATAGGATTAACATTACGCTTGGGATTTTTCATGGTGGCGTGTCAACGGAAGCCTTAAGTAATGAAAAATATTTACCTGGACTTCAACAGCCTTATCTATACATATAAATAAAAATGAAGTGTCTGTTTGTAATTTGAAATTAACGGCTTTTTACTAAATGCATTTAAAAGTATATACGGTACTTATATGAAAAAATCAGTTTTTAAAATTTTTGTCGGTTTTGTTCCAGTTAATCTCTGAAACGGCTGGACCAATTTTGACGGAACTTTCACTGGCAGATAGCTAATGTTATAAGGAGTAACTTATAGGGATTATTTTATTTCACGAGCCTTCTGCCTCAACGATTTCTAGCAGTTTTATTAAACATTTTTTGTTTGATTAGGTTGCTGCCACTGGCGACATTTCCCTTTCATGTCCTTCGATCCTAATGATTTTACATCCAAACTTCATCGTCAAAGGTCATGCGTCCCTTTCACCCCCTTCCCTGCGGCTTCATTTATGTTCGCGTTTCACCCTACTGCTACTTAGACCTATTTTGATCCTAATGATTTTAGTCTCAACAAAAAACAAAGAAAAAAAAATAAAACAAAAAAGAAACATAGATTCACAAAGTAGAAGAATGACATTATACTTATAGCATAGGTATTTCTTTACGTAGAATACATAATTATTAAGTTTTCGTAAACTCTGCGAAGTGAATAAACACTTTTTTGTTAAATTCCTCGAGGATGAAGTCGCGGGTAACAGCTATATAACATAAAATAAACGCATCAGAAAGTAATTACACATCCAGATACAAATTATTTACACTATTTTAAGCGTTTATTACGCAAAATTTGTAACAATGTGTTACTTTTGCTGAGCAGGTAAGGGGGGTTCAAAACTCGACCCACAAGAAAGTTACGGGGCGTCATAAATAATTTTAAAAAAAAAATTATTCAGCTATTATATCTAAAGACTTAAAATTTAGCGAACATGGTTTTTTTTTGTTCAGCTGAGATATGCACAAAAAGCTCTTTTTTGTTTAATTTACAATTCACGTAAAATTAACTCATTAAAAACTTTATCCTTTAGTCTGCATTGCTTAATTTTTAAATTCACCCGTGCTATAAGAACGGGTATACTAGCTAGTTTTATTTCAAAAGCTGCCTTTGATATCACGATCGAACATGTACTGCCATCTGTTGATCAGTAAGATGGTAAGTCAGATAATAAATAAAATATTTAATTTTGTTCTTTATTAAGCAATCATATTTGCTATGCATGCCTTTTGAAAGAAATGGGAATTTGTCTGCGACACATGAGATTAAGTTATGACATAGTTCGGGGAATAATCGTACTTCGCAAACGAAAAAATTCTTAAACAAGAATGACTTTTATTACCACTTTTTAAAATAAGATATTTTACGTAAAGTAGAAAATGTGCCGTTGGATAGCATACTTACTTGGCGTAGGAGATGCCCTGATCACGAAGGGGGCTCTCCCGGTTGGAGGCCGTCCATTGCACTTCGGCCGGCTGACAGCTGCCACTTCCGCAAAGTGTGGTTGGTTGGGACGCATAATTTTTGGTAGTCGGGGCTGCGCGTGCGCGGCCCCGGGTTTTAAATAAAAAAAAAAGGATTCAACATCACAGAGCATCTATTCGCAGATTGGATCAACAGCTTTCCCCTTATTAAGTGCATTTAACATACAGTTCAGTTATGAATTCAAACGTCATTTTTTTTTTCATCTCTCTTTTAAGTTAATACTGAAATAATGCTTAAACACTTTTTTTTAAAGTGGGTGAGTTAATCAAAATCATGCTTGTTTATGGTTATATTTTACACAAATGTATTTAACAGTACCTAGCTCATTAACCATTTACGTTTTAAGAACTTTCTATAGAGCTCATTTGAATAAAAATAGTGTGCTGATGCTCGCAGAGGTAATCGAGAGCCCGTAATATACAACGGTTTTAATGTGTGCCGAAATATTGGACATGCGAGGGCGCTGCTGAGCGCACCTCTGTATCAAAATTGTACTTATCGTTAGTGTGTAACTTGTATCGTTACATGTAAGCCGCATCGCGGCAATTCGTATCTAATTAAACATTACTATACTTAAATTATCTCATGGAACTACTCATTGTGGACTGTCTAACTATTTCGCACGGATACACACTCGTTTCGATTCGATATAATGGACATTTGCTTCGTTTATAATTCGTCACAATGGTGCATCTTAGCCGGGAAAGCCGTACACTGCATGGTGGTGGCGAGTAATTTCGTTTTGTCGCACTTTGAATTTGGTATTTGTTTAGTTAAGCTTATTTCATTATATTTTTTTCATTTTGGTTTATTCATAACTGTCGGTATTTGGAAGGTTGTCCTGGTATAGTTTTGTTTATTTGTGTATGCATATTGTTAAGCTGAATTTTGTTTGAAGGTGTTGAAAGTTGTAATAAGTTGCATTCAGAATTGGTGTTGTCATTTGTATATTTGTTTGCAATTATAGTATTTTGGTTTAAAATGGATGCAGCAAATCAGGCTATATTAGAAAGAGCGAAAAAGAGTCGATCTACTTCGAGAACCCTCGTAACAAAACAAATTAATAAATTAGAATCCGAAATAAGCAATTCAACCGATAAAACAACAGTACATGAGATATATATGCAATTAATTTCTAAATTTGAAGAGCTGAGTACACTCGATAAGGAAATTGAGCGTTTAATTGATATTGAGAGTCTAGAAGAGGAAATCTTTACTCGCGCGAAGAATATCGAATTTATAATATGGAAAATCGGTGCTGAACGTTATGTAGGATCAGTTTCGAACATTGCTATTCAAAATTCGGGGGAAAATCAACCGCAAAATATGACACTTCCTTTAAATAGTACAGTTACTTCTGTTTTAACAAATCAACCGCGTTTACCTAAACTCACGTTAGAATCTTTTTCGGGCAAGGATATCAGTAGTTTTACTAGTTTTTGGGCTAGATTTAAATCCGCAGTTCATGAAAATTCGAGTTTAAATGATGTGGACTAATTTTCCTATTTAAAATCGGTTGTCACATCTGATGCAGAATTGGCTATACGAGGCTTAACTCTAACATCGGAAAACTATGCCAAAGCAATTAAAATTTTAGAAGATCGGTTCGGACGTAAAGAACTCATTGTTGACTTTCATATGAATCGTTTGTTAAATCTGACCCCTGTCCGTAAATCGGTAGATGTTATTGCGTTAAGAAATTTATATGATCAGTTAGAAATTAACATAAGGGGACTTGAATCCCTTGAAATCTCTCCCGATTCCTATAGTTGTCTTTTGTTTCCGATAATTATGAAAGCTATTCCCCCTGATTTAGCATTAGAATATAATAAAAAACGCAATGAAAAACAATCTCAAATCACTGATTTTACTGCATATTTGCGCCGCGAAGTTGAAAGTCGCGAACGTACAGAATACTTAGTAAAACCGCATGACTCACAATTGAAAATAAATAATTCCTATATTCCAATACTGAGTATTTCGAAAGAGCGTCTCATAACTATCCACAGTCAAATCGAAGGGTTCAAGGTCATTCGCGATTCCACCCTTCTCATAAATCGTTTTCCTCGGCAGACAAATCGCTGACGGCTGCATTTTCGAATTGCTTGTTTTGTTCCCAGAATACTCATGTGTCTGATTTGTGTGAGAATTTATGCGTTCAAGAAAAAGGAGCTAAATTAATTCAGGAAGGGAGATGTTTCATTTGCTGCAACACTGGTTGTTATGTTAAAAAGTGCAAGAAAGAGGTTTGCTCGTATTGTAAAGGTCGACATGCGCGTGCTATTTGTTTTAAGTTAGAAAAATCTAAACAAAATTCGCGTTTGGATTTGGAGGAAAAGAATGTTGACATTAAAACTGCGTCTTCAAATTCTGTTTTTCATAACAGAGGTGGAGTTTTATTGCAATGTGTGAAGGCCGAAATTATAGGTCGTTCTTCATCGGATAAGATATTTTGTCTTTTTGATAATGGAAGTGAGAAATCGTTCATCAAAAAAAATATGTCTCGGAAATTGGGGTTGAAAAAATTGGGTTCGGAAAGGTTAAGTATTTTTTCGTTCGGTTGTATAAAACTCCTAAAAAACAAACTTGTAGCAAGGTCGAGGTTTGACTAAGGAATGTATTAAGCGGAGAAGAGATTGTTATTGAGGCATTGAAAATTGAGGAAATTTCAAAGGCAACACTTAGCCTACCTAATCCAGGTGCGTGGGCGGAAATGGAGACGAAAGGGTTTAGGCTAACATTCAGTTATAATGAATCTTCTGAGAATTGTGAAATTTCATTGTTAATAGGTTTCGCGCGCGATTTGTGTATATTGGTCTTTAACACATCGGATAAAAAGACTAGATTCATCGTTGGTTGCCGTCGAGACTAGTCTAGGGTGGCCTCTTCAGGGAAGGTGTGATGAGCAGAGTTATTGTACTTCGGTACATTTGGTTCACAGTGAACAGGAATCGATTTCAGCTGAACTAAGAAGATTTTGGGAGATAGAAAGTTTAGGAATACTTGACAAGGATTCGGTAACTTTAGGTAATGGGGATGAAGAGATACTTGGTGAGTTTGATAAATCAGTTAGTTTCGTAGATGGTTGATATCGTGGAAATTTTCCATGGAAACCAGGTATGAGAGAGGCTTTACAAAATAATAAAACTGTCGCACACGTAAGCGTTTTGAGGGGTTGGTTCGTAGGTTTAAATGTCATCACGAGTTGTTCTGCGAGTATAAGGATGTAATTGATGACTATATTAGGGAAGGTATTGTTGAACGTATACTTCTTGTGATTCTTTATCGGATAGTCAGAGATTTTACCTACCCCATCATGTAGTGATACGTATTGACAAAACCACAAGTCGTATTCGAATAGTATTTGATGGTTCAGCACACGAAGATGGACAGTCATCGTTAAACCTAAGTTTATATACGGGACCAAATTTGCATCCCAACATTTTAGAACTGCTCTTATGTTTTCGAAAAAGTTCTATAGCATTCACAGCTGATGTAAAATCGGCTTTTCTTCAAATTGAATTAGACCTTCGTGATCGAGATTTTACACGTTTCTTCTGGACTGATAATTTGAATAACGAGCCATACGTTTTGAATTTCACGAGAGTTCTTTTTGGACTTAGACCTAGCCCATACCTTCTCGCAGCAACTTTAAAACATCATTTTAAGAAGTACAAGGAGCAATATCCTCATACATTTGAGTTGCTAAATAGTTCCATTTATGTTGATGACCTCATTTGTGGTCAGAATAATGTTCCGGACGCTCTACGTACTACCTTGGAGTGCTTGCAAATATTCAGTGACGCAGGCATGTTATTGCGCAAATGGCAAACCAATTCGAAACAACTTGATTTGTTATGGCAGCAAGAAGATGTCGCGAAACGGAATCCTCTGAAACTAGTGCTATTGATCTTAGACCACCAACTAAGGTTTTAGGACTTGCTTGGGATCCAGAAAAAGATTTAATTTATTTCGATCCAAAGGATCTATTGAAGTTTATGTCATGTAGAGGAGAATCGAAAAGATTTTTCTGAGTGTGGTTGGTCGCATCTTCGACCCCATTGGAATTCTTGGCCCATTCGTTATCAAATTGAAATGTCTACTTCAGGAACTTTGGACTCTAGGAGTAGAATGGGACTCTGAACTTCCCCAAAGCTACGACACAAGTGGCAGCAGTGGAGTAGCGAAGCTGAGGGCTAGACTGAGATAAAGATACCACGGTTCTATTTAGGTGACATAAATCAAGAAATATCAAAGTTTGAGATACATTGTTTTTCAGACGCAAGTAAATCAGCTTATGGAACAATTTTGTACTTACGATTTGTTACTTGTAATAAAGAAACCGAAACTAGTTTTATTTGTTCAAAAAGTCGTGTGGCACCTATGAAATCATTGAAGCTTCCTCGTCTTGAACAGATAGCAGCCCTATTGTCAGCGAGGTTGGCCAAACATGTGTCATCTTGTCTCAAATTTGATGCTAATATATATTATTGGACCGATTCCCTTATTTCGTACTACTGGATACGTGGTGATTTTTCAGCGTTCAAACCATACGTTAAAAATCGTGCCCAAGAGATACAATCGCTCTCTGATTCGATCCAGTGGAGACACTGTCTAGGAAAGGACAACCCTGCTGAACTCCTTTTGCCGTCAAGTTAGCACAGAACGCGCTGTGGTGGCACGGCCCACCTTGGCTTAAGCTACCACCGGATCATTGGCCAAATCGTCACCGAGATATTTTGGATTCGGAGCTCTGTTCAGAAGAATTAGAACATCGCTCTAGTGTGCATGTGGCAGTTACCCAACAGAGGGAATTACTTGTTGACATAAATCGATTCAGCAGCCTTAAGAAACTCTTGAAAGACAGTGAATTTCAAAATTTTGTCGCAGATAAAGATATCCCACTGGAAGTTCATAGTTGAACGTGCGCCTTGTTTGGGTGGGTTTTACGAACGTCTTGTTTTTTTTTTAAACTTTTAAAGGTCTCCTCAAAAAACCCATTCAATTGTTGTACCCTTTAAAAATTGAATAATATACTTTAATTAATTTTGTTTATATTTTTCAGATTAATGGTAGGAGATAGTACATTATTGTGATTAATCTCTGTTAAATATATTATTTGTGAAATCTTGAGGTATGTATCCTAGTATTTGTTAATTTGTCAATTGAAGCTTTGTCATCTTTATAAATTTCATTACATTTGTGTACTTTAAAATGTATATTTACTTTTCTCTTTGCAATATGTGTAATTTAGATTTTGATTAGTAGTATTGTATAACAGTATTTTCTTTGTTAGAATTGTATTTGAATAATTGTTTGTATTAATTTTGGTTTGATATTTAATGGGCGAACATTCTGTGCACCGGTGGGGTGTGTGCCGAAATATTGGCCACGCGAGGGCGCTGCGGAGCGCACCTCTGTATCAAAATTGTACTAATCGTTAGTGTGTAACTTGTATCGTAGCATGTAAGCCGCATCGCGGCAATTCGTATCTAATTAAACATTACTATACTTAAATTATCTCATGGAACTACTTTTATTTTGGACTGTCTAACTATATTTCGCACGGATGCACACTCATTTCGCTTCGTTTCGATTCGATATAATGGACATTTGCTTCGTTTATAATTGGTCATATAATGAATTGGCTTATACTTCGCTCGCCCACGATAAGCCTTTTTCATTTGATGACTTAGCTAGGATTATCGTAATTTAACAGATCTCCGATAGATGATGCAGAGTATGACGCTTCCACTTGGAAGAAAATTTCATGCCGATTAATATCCTTCAGATCAGAAATATTTTCCCCAGGAGAATTTTTACTACAAATGTTTAACATTTTCCAATTACGGTATGTAAGCGAAAACTATAGAAGCTAAAATTTTTGGCCTAATTAATAAATGAAATTAGCGCAGGAAAGATTACAAACACACAGAATACGAGTACTATACCATTTATGGAGTTTTAAATGCTAATAGAGGAGTAAGCAGATGTTTTTGAATGAAATTTTGCAAATCATTTAAAAAACAATCCTCTCTACTGCAACTGTGAATGATTGGTAGTTTGAGAAAAAATTTTAAAAGTGGGGCGTAATTAAGGTGTAAGTGTAAATTTTCCGCGAGAAGGCACGTACTTATAGCTAACATGGTAAATGCGTAACGAATTTAATGGAATCGATACTTTATTTCAGGTTCACCGTCACCCGGAATTATGAAGAAAATTCAGCCATTGCTTTTAAAAATGCTCTCAATTACTGAAAATTTTAATATACATCAGCACACAATGAAGTTACATATATATAACTTAAACTTTTACTATCCAGCCAAGTTGCTCATTTTCACCGATGATGAAATATAAGAAATAATCTAGACAGTTGTAAAATAACGAAATGTACCTGTATCCTTGCTTTGAGAATATTTTTGCAGCCATTTTCGATAATATAGTAACCATAGGTGACGCCCTGTGTCATCATTGTCAAAACAAAGAATGAACCGTTGGGGAATAAAATCGAAATGCATGAATATACATTGATGAAATACCTATAATACCTTGTTTTACCGAAATCAATATGCGAGAACAATGATTTTAATTACTTCACAAGCACTCATTCTACTTTTTTTCATAAGTAAAACAGGAAGTGCGCAATTATAAGAATAATCACGGTAGCGTTATAACGTCATCGGGCTCTTTGCAGATGGCGCTGTATTCCAAAAAAAAAAATCTCAAGTGTAGTTGAATTATTTTGCTTCGAACGAAAAGTACATCTGAAGTTTTTAGAGCAGTAATGTTTGCTTTCAGAATCCCCATTGCGAATTAATCTTAATAATAATTTAAAGTCTCAATAAAACAAAATTTGATTTTAAGATATTTTTGACATTAGCTGCATAGTGTGAAAGGGTCCAGAAAAATTTTATCAACTCGTCTTTTTTTGAAGAAAAAAAGAATTTAACTTTTAATTAAAGTAGAGTTGGAATCAAAAAAGCTTTTTAATGCTATCGAAATTACTCAGAAACATTGAAAGAATAAATTAAGAAGATATAACTTCTTGAGCGTAACTTGCATAAAAAGTTATGGACCAAGTAATTTAGAGTCAGTATGATGGCCTTTGTGCGGATTTAAATATATATATTTGATGCTATAATTTTTTTTCTTATAATTATTGTATTCTTTAGAGAGAGAGAGTGAGTGCATTCAAAGAACCAACTCTCCTGTAAATTATTTATAAGGCCATACCCGTTGCTAAAGTAATACAAATAGGCTAAACTATATCGCCGGTGATGAGTGGCTGTGTTGGGAAAAACCAGTTTCGGGACTTTCGTTGTTGGGAAGCAGCAGACAGAACAAACTAAAAGAACAAGAATTGAAGTAACGCACCACTTTTTTAGTTAAGACTACTACTTTAAGTACTTGCGATAAACACTGGTAATCATACTTACCTGGCACTGGGAATGCCTTGATCATGAAGGAGGCTTCCCCGAACAGAGACCTTCCATTGCACATCGGTTGGTTGACGTTCGCCACATCCGCAAACAGCGGTTGCTTGGGGTGCACAATTTTTGGTAGTGGGACTGCGTCAGCGCTCTCCCGCCGTAATACAAATAGCAGATTCATTAAGGTACGCAAGAGATATCAGGGGCCCGTACATTTTCTTAGTGCCCCTGTCGTATGATTCCGGGACACGTAAATGAACGCTTGTTGGGCTTGCGTGCTCTCGGCCAAATTAAAATCTTTGTGTGATTTCGCATCGTCAGAGCTTTGGGGAAGAAACTAGGGTGTCAAAATTCGCCCTGAGGGCCGTTTGCATTGCTTAAAATTCTTTAAGCAAACAAAAGGAAAGGGTTCGTACTTTTCCCCAATTAATTAACACTCTTTAGTTGTCACCACTAATATAATTGGCAACTTCATTAAAATTTCGGATTTTAAAAAAAATTTCTTTATAGCACATTTTCGTTTCTTATCTTCAATCTCCTACGTAAGAATAGTCATTTTTTTCCCTTTCACCCCTCTTCTCTCGTTTATTTGCTGGAGTTGAATGGAAGTGGGCTGCGAGACCGTAATATTTAAATAAAAAAAATAAAACTTCATGGAAAAAGTGTGCATGCAATTTTTACTTAAAAAAAAAAAAAACACGCACCCAAAATGTTTTGAATTCAAAACTGAGCGAGCGTTTCCGACTGGAATAGAGCAAAACCGAATGTGC
>BMAV01006549.1:0-35085 GCA_019973955.1 Trichonephila inaurata madagascariensis | reverse complement strand
CGTATTCTACCTACTTTTCACAATAAAGTACGATGGCTTTCCGAAGGTAAGGTTATGCTAGCTTACAGTTTTGATATTGTTCGAAATTGGGCCAATTGGGCAGGAAATGGGGCAGTGTTAAACTGGGAGGAAATTGCTCAAAGTAGCAGTGATGACAGTTTTGGTCTTCGGACGTATTTTCCTAAACTAGAACAAGATAAAAGATTACAGTACTTGATGTATTATACCAATGGAATGTGGATCGATTATCATGAGCTACAATTCTGCCTTTCAATGTTAGATCCGAGTCACCAAGAGGAATATTTAAAGAAATTTCCTCTCCAAGTTTTACGTGTCCTTATGGATTGGCCGGCACAAGAAATACTTTTAGATGTCACAGAACTTTTATGGCCCTATCTATCCGAACAGAATTTTTAAGATTTTCTTATTATAATTCTCTGCCATAAACGTATGTTGGAGTATATTGGGTCTGATTACATCACTCTTGTTAAAAAACTATATGAAAGAGTCCCATTTAAAAGTAGAAAATTCGTAGAGAAAGATGCAAAGTTTATTCTTGAATATAAAGGATGTCGTCCTTCCCCTCATGAGTTATGCATACATCTTTTTGAGAATATTTTTCTGGCTTTTCCTTCGGGAAATACTGTGTTTGTAATTTCCAAGAATTATGATTCGTCATTTTTTGCGTTTACTTTTTGTGGTATCTTTAATTTACTCTGTCGAATATATTTTATTTAAAATTAAAAAGAAATACTCACGTTTTATTTTGTAAACTGAAAATTTAACGGTAAGAATTTGGATTTATCTTGGTTGTACCTAATTGTATTAAAATAAAATCTAAAAAATTGTAGTGTTTATTAAAAGTGTCGTTGATAAGTGTAATGTTGACAAAAATTGTTCAAAATTCCATCCACTAGTAGCGATACATGCTTGACAGCGTCGGTAGAGTGATTAGCATACACCGGGGTGTCAAACTGGTATGATAGTACTGGCCACGTAGTCTATTTTCATTATAAATTAGGGCCGCATGTTTATAATCTTGAAAAAAAATCAATAAAAGTTTTAGAATATATTATGCTACTATTAGACTCAATGTAAAGCTCTATTTATTGTATATTATACTCTATTATATTGTATATTATGAACTTAAATCATTCATATATTATATTTTTTATAAAAAAACAATAAAAATTGTTTGAGAATTTCAATTTAATATTACTTTTTAGAATATATTTGACACCGATTTTTTACAAGGCAAGTCATCAAGATCTGAGTAAAAATATTGAGCTGATGTAATTTGTGAAATTGATGATAAATGTTGATTAGGGCTAATCTTAACCTTTCTGAATCTTCGCTATTTTTCATTAAAGAAACTAATTGCCCTAATGAGTGCTTCCATGAACATAAACATTATTCGCATAACAAACGATAAATTTTAAGAAACATATCTACTCTGATAAATATGAACAAAAATCTAGAGTTCCAACTTCCATAGATTTTTGCTTCAACAAAGAATCCCATTGGATTTCAATTATTTTATGTGTAACCTTTCATCAACAACTTTAATATCGATAGATAGAGATGAAGTAAAAGTGCGAAATTATAGCTCACAGATTTTAAAATTAGAAATAATAATTCCGTTTCAAAAATAATTTAATTTTGTGAGCGTATCCAGTAAATTTTAATTTATGGGGTTTAATCAACAGATATTGACAGTTTTCAAAGTGAGACAAGTTTTCTTTTTCTATTTATTTTCGCCAAAGTAATATTTTTTAATACTATTAAATAAAGCTTGTAACAAAGTGCTTCTCAAACTTTCAATGTTTGCGATCCAATAATTTACCATAATTTTCATCGCTCCCCCACACAAATATTTAATTCAATAATACTATACTTTAACACTAAAGCTATAATACCACTTTTTTAAGTGCCTCCGACGTATATAAACGTCTCACTCAGCTATAGCGTTAACTGCCCTGGACGTATATATACGTCTTTCCCAAGTATGAGCTTTTCTGTGCACTGCAGTCCATACAAGTATTCCGAAGGCTTTGCGATGCAAAAATGGACCTTGTCACTGATTAAGAAGGATTTACTTATTTCAAAGGATTTATTTATTTATTCCTTCATTCCATCACATACTCTTACCTACGTGGAAAACGGTGGCATTGGAGAGAGAATCGTGTCACTTTTAATCGGCAATTAAGGGATTAATTATTAACCGTACACATTATCAAGATAAGTGTTAATTTTGGTATATTATTTTGTTTTTGACAAGCCCATGGAGAAGGAGAGGTCCACAGATAATTATTCAACTTGTTCTTAATTTAGTATTGTTAAATTAATTATAAAATACATTGAACAGTACTGATACATTTATAAGTGTATTATATCAGTGCAATTGTTAGTTTTATTTTTTATTATGTCAGAATGTATATTTTGTTTGTTTACTTTCAATAAATTAATAATATTTTAAAATAATCTTTTATTTTCGATTTTTCAATATGCTCGCTCCCCCCTTGCAGAGTTATCACGCCCCCTTAGGGGAGCGCACCCCACAGTTTGAGAAACACTGCTGTAACAACATGATTCTTGCCTTGAAGCTAAAAACTAACAATTTGTATTGTAATACAAACTGAAAAAGCCAGGTCCTTTATCAAATGTCCATCTTTTAATTCCCACATTCATGATATTTTTGTTTCCAAGAAAATTATAATTTCTCGTCGAATAATTTGAAGAATCATTTTAACCCTTTATGATTTGAAAACCATCGAATTTCCATATAATATGGTAAATCGTTGCATTCATTTTCTATATCTTCCAGAAATGAAGCAAATTGGCGATGATTAAGTCTATGTTCTGGAATATAATTCACAATTTTGGTGACTATTTTAAAAACATGTCCTATGTTTAAAACTGTGAAGTACAGAACCTGTTGGTGTGAATAATACAATGTAAATACTCAAAATTATTATTGCCATGCTGTTTGCGTGCTTTTTTTTTATCTTGCAAAAATTCCCTTAGTAATACTGGTTATGGTAGATGCACCGTCATGCAAGAAAAACCAACTTTTTCTATGATAACTTATATTTCTTCAAAACATCCATGAGTACGTTTAAAATATCAGCTCCAGAAGTTGTATTTCGAATATGAATGACTTCTAAAAGTTCTTCCCTTATTTTTAAATCAACATCGCATTCATGAAAAAAACCCGCCCGACTAGCTGAGCGAAATTTCGAATATCTGTACTCTCATCAACGTTGCAATAAAGTAGGCTTAATATTTGATATTATTAAATTATGCTTCTTTTCTCAAATTCTTGGCTATCCCATGAACTCTGCTACCTACAATATTTCGACTTAAACGTTCTTTTTAATTTGCTTTGTTTGCACTGGACATAGTACCTCAGCTGTTTTAAATAAACATTAACTAATAAATTCCCTTTCAGTAAATGATTTCTATCTGCTCACGTGATTAAATGTAATAATATATAACTTTTACAGCTGCGGTCTTCAACAAATTTAATGAGTGGGCTTTATAGTTTTTGAAGAATTGATCTCCCCCTCACATACACAATTCGGACAGTTTGTTTTCACAAAGTTTTGTAAAGTATTGGTCATAGCTTGCTTCATGGTTTGTGTCATAGCGCCTGTTAAGATCATATTCTTTAGCAACTGAAATAGAGGTTTTAGATATCAGGCATATGTTGATCGTATTTCGAACACACACAAAATATTACATTTGTAATTTTTTTTGAAAATTACGGCGTTCCTTTTGAATTGGTCTTCCTTTATTCATTGTTGAAATTTGATTGTGCTTTCATTCGCAAACGATTAAGTATACACTGCCCTATCTTAACCATCTTGAATATTTCTTTTAAACTTTAAAAAAACATATTTGACTGCCTCTTGCTAATTGGAAATTCCAAACACAGAAGGATGAAAAGAAATAAAAGTCGCACTCGCGAAGAATCAGGATACTATTTATAGTTTTGAATAGGCACAATGCATTTCAGAATTTAATAAAAAAATAATGTATTCTAAGTAAAATTAAATGAAAACGTTTAATGAAATATAAAATAATATAATTTTAATCTAAAGGTATTTCTATTATTAGATAGAATTCCTTTTAAAACAAGAATAGCTAACAGGCAAATGTATTGTAGATTTATATATAAGGTTCCCCTCAAATTAATTTCAAAATGAAAAACTTTAAAAGCCTGATATTTAAAAATTTTTAAACAGAATTTTATGTGTGTGTGGCGAGCCGCAACTTAAGTACTCGCGGGCGACGCGTTTGACACCCCTGGCGCACACGTTCAAAGATGCCAGATATATTTCACGCACACGGGCAGCAACTTCGGATATTCGAGCAACGAATAACTCAGCTAAGTCAAGTAGAGTCCCATAAACAAGATTCTTCCCTTTAAAAGTAATCAAGGCTCTATAAATCTGGAGACGGGGTGGCCAAGGATTCACCCGCCCAATTCATTGCGCCCAAACTGGTATTCAGGTAAGTAAGCAACACAGGGCTGAAGTGGTTGGCGCCCCATCATGCTGAAACCTCACGTGGTTTCAAATGCCATCAGGGAACATCCTGCAGCAGTTCTGGAACACCTGTTCCAGAAAAAAAAACAGAACACACATTTGCCATTAAGTCTTATCACTGTAGTAAGTATGGGGCGATCAAAAAGTCGTTGACAATACCAGCCCACGCATTCACACAGAATCGTTGTTGATACGCATGTGGTTGCGTTACATGCAGATTCTCGGTTGCCCACACATGGGAATTGTGCGCATTTAAGACACCCTCGCGTGTAAACGTCCTCTCATCTGTAAATAACACATCAGCTATGAAGTTTGACTACAATGTACATTGCTGTATCACCCACTGGCAGAAGTTCAGGTGGAGAGGATGGTCTGTCGGATTCAAAGTTTGAACTCGCTGAAAGTGGAAGGGATGTAAGTAATTTTCGTTTAACACTCTATATAAACAATAGCTCCAGTACTTGACGTGGGTCTATCAGCCACAATATTCAAGAGGCTTCCTCCAGGCTTGACTGCGTACACTCTTTGTCGACCAGCACCATGTCTGGTGACGTGGAACGAACCTGTTTCAAATTGACGATGTAACCGCTGAAAAATTCTGCGATCCGACATTCGACAATCAGGAAACTGTACGGGATACAATCGTAGTGCAGCTCTTTCGTTACCGTTTGCAAGACCGAACATGTAATGCATGTACTCTCTTTCGGCAAACGTAATATCTACCAGCGTAGACATCAACACAATTGCGAATGTCGCTTTCCTTCACATAGATACATCATGTTGAACTGAGGCTAGACATCTACTACCCCCTATCGGCAACTCAATCAACCGATAACTCCATTTTTGTCTTCTTTTATTTCCTCTTTACGTGATTGGGTGGTATCCCCCTTCCTTGTGCGCGCCACTAGTTATGGGTGCAACCTATCGCGTTAGTGAGTGAATATTAACATCGCACTATTCACCAACAAGATGACTTTCGGTGAAGGATCCCGTAATACTACGTATAGTAACTACGACAACACCTGAATTGGTACCTCTCCTCTCCTATCTTCCCCTCCACACCAACGACATATTTAACGTTAGTCATCCCATTCAGCACGGTGGGTCTTAAGCAGTACTAGGATTGAACTTATGCCACGCTAGCCACAAGTCTGTTACCTTGTCCACTAGGCTACTGCAACCACAAACCTTTCAAGTGAGTTTTGTATATTATACGAAATTCCTTTCTTACCTCATCCATTCTACAATGCAGAGGATATTTTAAGTATTTTCACATTTTGCTCTCTTTCTTGAGAGATGTGAGGGCAATACGTATGGTTTTTCAGACAATTTGTAAAGCATGTTAGATCATCAGAAACAAAAATGTTTTTCTTTGAGTAGAAAGTTTGACCTATTACGCGAATTTGACAATAGCGTAGATACAAAGAATGCTTTGGCAGAGTGTTTCAAAATTTCAACTTTGACATTAGCTACAACTATTAAAACAGCGATCAGAGTTTGAAAAGTCACCTGCCGTATGTGGTGAAAAGTCGTCGAAAAGAAGAAAGTCTTTAACCCTACTTCTCTTTCTCTTCTTGGAATGTCTTTGGATCGGAACTCATTGCTATTAGTTGTACTCTCGATCATGCTCTCAACTCTAGTAAGGACAGTATCTGTATCCTGACAGACAATATTTAAAGAACTGGCCAAAAATTACGGACAGTACTGGTCTAGATATTATATCCTAATTTGATAAGCTTGATCACAGAGAAAACAAGTATGTCTCTAGTAGATACCGTCGCATGTGGGTGTGCCTGGGAACAACGCAACTGATGAGCTGGCTGTAGGGGTTATGATCTCTTTAACCCCAGTTCCTATCTCTTCAGCCATTCGGAAATTCATTCCCTTCACAGAACTAAAAGAATTTGACTTAGCGAAACCTTCCTGCTCCCCACTGGTATTCAGCTAAGAGTCCTGGCCTATCTCTACAGTGCAGGAGTTCCAGGGCTCACACACATCAGACGGCCTTAGACCACTTTAAAAGTGGTCACCTGCGTGGTATGACATTTGTGTTGGGGATAAAGTCTTTCTTTATCTGTCCCTGCTTCTTCTGCTCATCTTCTGGACTAATGGGGCATTTCTCTGCTACAGTTATTTGAAAATCAAGACCTGGTGTGTGGCATTATTATGCGGAAAGGTCAAATGGACTTTGTGTAGGCTTTCCTTCTCCAAGGGGATTGGAAACAACAATAACTTCTTGAAATGGTTCAACATCGATATCGTCTGGCACACTTGATTCAAAGGATTCAAGAATGTCAGATTCTTCTGAATCTTCAAAAAAAATTTAATATTACACAATTAATAAATTTTTGAATTTCTACACACAAACTAGAAACCGGTTTTAAAAAATGTTGGTCCTCGCTCTGCTTCAAATCTCAAATGTCTCTGCATTCTCGGATCTCGCTCAGTTTTAAAATGTTTTTACTTCCACTCGTTGCCACCCTCTCCACAGAAATCTTGCAGACTCTACCCCAAAAAAAAAGAATTTTTTCTAGAAATTTTGAAAGAAAGGTTCTTTAGTTTAAGAAGACTTGGTACCCTTTGAACTACTTTCTTTCTTTATGTATTTAAAAATTATATATTAACATTTTATATAATTTTTCTATTCAAGAAAATGATGTGAGATGAAATTTTTCTCATATTATTCACACAAATTTTAAAATTTAAATTTTTTGAAGAAAATTTTAAAATCCTCTCCTCTCTCTCCCCTCTCTTCTGTACTTATTAATTTTTTTTTACCTGAAATTTTTTTTGTAATATTCTTATGGATGTTATAAGCAACTTTAGGGATCAATTTTGCAATAACTTAATTCGTTTTTGAGGGAAAAAAAATAAAATGTTGATATGCATGCATCAACGATATGCATGCATCAACGAAAAAGCCAATATCTCTTACATTTTAATTTTTTTTAAAAAAAGTATTCCGTTTACAGCAAAATGGATCCCTAATTTTGTTACATGCTTTATTTGCAACACACAGGAAAAAATGGAAGTGATTGGTAAATAGTTGTGGAAGGAGAGTAGAGCATTTTGAAAGCAGTAATGTTTCGAAAAACACAAACTGAGAAAAACCCCTTTAAAGTTTATAATTCTAAAAAAAAATTATAATAAGCTTAAATAAACTTAAAATACCACTTTAAGATATTATTTATATATTTTTCTTTAAAAAAATTGCATTTTCGTACTTTTTCAACCCGTACATTTTTATAAATGATCAATTTTAAAAAGGTATTAATTGCACAAGAAAATTCAAGAAAAATGTTTTAAAAAAAATCTTTTTTTTCTGTCAGGACAGAAAGTTAAGTTTTTTTTCTTCACATATATTGAAGTATTACATTTGTATGAAAAACGTATCAGGAATGAGAACTGAAATTATTAATATAAAATGCCTTAATTCAAAGATTTTACATGCACACATTTTACAAAGAAGAAAAATTACATTATTGTATTGTCTCGGAAATATTCTGCTTTATATATTACAAATTCTTTTTTATAGTTATTATTTCTCTTTATAAAATAGATTTTTTTTATCATAACGCTTTTTTTAGCTTTTTTTTTCCTAAAAAGGGGGCGTGGCCGAATTGCCTAATTTGTTTTCACAAATGAAGTTTTCTTTAACTTCTCTAACTTTCCGACTTGCACAAATGATATATCAATCGAAAGATAATAATGCAAATAATCAGATTAAAATAAAATAAAAAACGATAGGTCTGTCATTTTGGGGGTACCAAGTCTTCTTAAAAACAAAGGGAAAAATCATGGATGAAAAAGAGATATAAATCAATATGGAGTGAGTACCATGAATATACCAAATTATATGAAGAGAGTGGGGGAGTGTGGTGTCTTATGGTGCAAGAGATAATTTTGTCTAAGGCTCCCTTCACACCAAACGATTCTTCCGAGTCTGTAGCGATCTTTCCAATTCACCGATTCTGAATGAACAGAGATTTGCCTTCACACCGCCACGGGTCACTCATTCTTCCATCAGTTGCTGTCGAACATGGATGCTGTTTTTAATGTTTTAAGACGATTCACGTTTCAAGCTATTAATTTCACAACTGTATCCTTATATTCATTTATTTACAAATTGAAATACATAAAACAAAAATATATATATATATAACAGAACGGTTTTATTTATTTATTTATTTTTTATATTTTGCCTGTTAGTATCAAGTGTAATTATAGTCTGAAAAGTAGTAACAAATAATAAATATGTATTGTAACTATAGTATAATGCGATTACTTTTACAAATAATATATATAATGTTTTTAAAAGGCATTTGTTTTCAAATGTTGTTATATACTATAGCTTTTGTAGCATATAACAACTATTTTTTTTTATTATGTATCTAAAACGGTTTGCTAATGCATTAATGAATTAAAAATTTTACATGCCATTTACATTTTGTTTGTTTCATATAACAAAATTTGAGATCTATGTAGTAATAAAATAATGGAATCTTTTTAAAAAATTAAAATTATCGACAATTTCGGTGTTTTATTTTATTTTTTAGCATTCTTATAAATATTTAATTTTTTTTTCTCTCCCAAAATTAAATAAATTCTTATCAAACTGATCTCTGAAGCTATTTCAAACATCCTTCAGAATATTCCCTCCCCTCCCCCTCCAAAAAAACCACACACATTTTGCTTTAAAGTATTAAAAAAAAGAATAAAGTTTTCAAATTTATAAAATTGAATAAAATAATACATGCAAAATTAATTTTATTATTTGCGCAAGATTAGCAGGGATAAAATACAGCCTACACTACACACTCGGCGACAAAAACTTGAATTAGTTTACGTAATGAAAAAGAATACTTTGAATACCAAAAAATATAAGCGCCATCTATTGGCATAAAAACAAACTCATATGTTAACCCTAACAGAGAAATTCATTATCTTCAAACATCTGAAATCAGTTTCTTTAATAGAAACTTTATGTGAAAAAAATCACTAGTAACATAAAAAATAATAAAAATAAACACTCTATTTGTGTTTGAATTCGCTTTTTCTTTAAGAAATAGCTCAAGGCTGCTGGTGAATGAGGGAACAAAATCTGACTTGCCGAATCACTCGTAAGTCAGAACGACGGCAGATTGAACCAGTTTCGGTTGGTGTGAATGCGGGAAACTAATCTTGGCTTATTTGAGTGGGAAATTACGAAGCCGAATCTTGGTCGATCAGACAAGTTCGATGGTGAATGAATCGGAGTCGTTTGGTGTGAAGGGAGCCTAAAGGCCGTATCACACGTATATTTTTCATGCAATTTTTTCGTCCAATTTTTGGCCGAATCTGAGGGGGAAGGGTTGCCGTACACAAAACGACACGCTCTGACGTCAACCGCGCTCTATCTCCACATTGAAAAATTACTCGCCGATTTTTCTGCTACGGAAAATGAACATCCAAAATTATTTCTTTCATTTCGCTTGCGCAATTGTTGATGGGTGTAAACTAAAAATAAAACACCATTCTATTTAAAATATTATACGCCGTTAAAATATTATACACCATTAAAATATTATACGGCATATCTGAAGTGTTCGACGAAACCGGAGCCGCCATCTTGTTTATGACGTAGGGTGCCGAAGAACCCCATTGGCTGGAATTTCAAGCAATTTTATTTGGAACAACTTTTTGAGTTCGCTAGCAAAAAATTGTTCTAAAGCAGTTGCTATGGCAACTGAGTAAGAATTGCACGAATTGAACGAAAAATTGCTTGAAACGTGTACGTGTGATACGGCCTTAAGCAGCGCCACACAATTTTTTTTTTACATCTTAAAAAAAATATATAAAATAAAGTCACAAATATTTTATATATACGTGCACGCATGTCCATATATAAAGCTCAAATCAAAACATTGTTTAAAATAATAAGTCAAATTATAAAGATAAAAATCTATTTTTACAGGTAAAAGCAAAAAGTTTGTGGTATGGTTTTTCTCCCACCAAGTCAGATACGGTTAAATGAGATGAATTGAAAAAAGATGATGCGACAATGATTAAAGTCAGTTTGACACCGACCCTTCGCATCAGCATGACAGGTTTCCCGGAGTGTAGCCAACTGCTGCTCCATGATTCCGACAGGCTGTAAAAATATAAGGCAGGTTGACGCGCTTCACATCCAAAAGTGGAACTGCTAGCGGCAGATAGGTCGCTGTCGACCGAGTCGTGCTGCCCGTTGGCTCGTTGCCAATAATACCTATGTGGTTTGGTAGCCAGCAAAGTGCTATTTCGAAACCTTTGTCATACAGTTAACTCGTGATGTCGAGAACATTACATATCACTGGATGACACCAATCAAGCGCCTCTAAAGCAGTCAGTATAGATGCAGTATTTACGGTGATATGAGTCGATAATTGAAGGCAGTAGCACAGGAAACGCTGAAAGGGTGTCGAGCCAATAACCATGCATATTATCTTCAATCACGACTCCACAGCTAATGTAATGTGCTCCTTTTGAACCATCTGTAAATGTGCTAACAACCACTATACTAACTGCGAAGATGCGCTGAGAAATGACAGATGTTACAGTGGTTGTTCTGTACACGGCAAAAGGGTTGATATAGTGGGAACCTGGCGTATACCATGGTTGGAATTGCAAAACATTCCTTTGTTGGATGTCCACGTTAGTTAGATCGAGTTTAGATACAAGAAGATTCATATTATTCATAAACAGCAGGTTTTTGAGACGGCCGGGCATCATAAGGCCTCATCATGTTGTTTTTCACGTACATATTTTCCAGAGGATGCGAAGGCAAGGACAAGATCTTTGAGTACTAGGCAAGAGATAGCTTGCTCCATCGAAGATCTAGAGCAGAGATGACGAACCTTTTTGATATGTGGGTCAAATTTTGTTCATATTTTTTTTAGAACTAGCTTGTGGGTCACTAGTGTTCGACCTACGGGTCAAAGGTTCGCCATCACTGATCTAGAGGAAGCTAGTTGCAACCAACGTAGAGATTCTGTACTGGTGATATGTGAAACGCACCAGAGCAGATTCTCAGTGCCATATGGTGGACAGGATCAAGTTTTTTCAGAGCAGAGTTGAATGTAGATTCGTAAACAACACATCTGTAGTCAATGCGAGAAAGTACGATTAACTGATACACTCTGAGTAGTGATGTTGGATCACCACTCCCCAAGAGGTGTTTGACAACACTTCAAGAGGTTGAGAAATTTTTAACACTTCTTCCGCGAATGTAAAATATGCAGAAGGAAAATGAGTCGGCAGTCGAATATTAATCCAAAGAATTGTAAGTCGGGAACTAAGGGAATTCGGTGTGTTGTGGTTAATGCCACTTGTCTGACGTAGTCAGAACGAGGCCCACGAAATTCATCGTGGCAAGGGGCTAGAAGTACGCCTGTTGTTGGCCTAGGCCTTGAGCACCATACGGGTGACATGGCGATTTAGCTCGGCGAAATTCCGCGAAGGGACGATAGATGGCGACACCACCTATCTCCACCTCCACAATTTTGGCATGGAACTGAATGGGAGGGAAATATTCTCCAGTCCCCTGCACTCGTGATCAACCCACAAGACTTTCAGACCCACTGATTTAACGAGCATATACTCCGTGTGTTATCGGAAGGTATTTGATGGTATCGGGCATCGAACCCAGGTTTTCCGGTCTGGAGTCCGATGCTCTAACCACTAGGCTACCCACGGGAATTTGTGCATCACAGATTCGTATTTCAGGATCGGGATGAAAATCCCGTTTACGGCAAAAGTGTTCACTACAAATCTTGCTGGTGGAAATACTGTGACTGTTAGTGTCACACACCATTTATTAAGAATGTTGTAAGGCAATTTGTAGTGACTCCTGCATCACGCGCATGTCCGAGCCTTCACAACTGATCTGCAGATCGTCCACGAATAACCCTTAAGACCCAACCCGCACGATCGTGTGGGTTAGATATTCTTATACTTTTTTGTTTCTGGAATAGTCGTATGTAAGAAAATCGCAAATCTAACTATTCAGCCGGTTTGCAAAAAGTGTAAAGTGTTACTTTTTATCAACAGACAATGATTGTGGTCCGTTTTTTACTTTCAGCTGACAAATCTAGCTTTGTTTTCAAATACAAAGAAAACACGTCTTCTTATCTGTCGTAAAAAGGTAATTATCAATATATTTCTAATTGCTTACACATACATTTTTGTATTAATGTGTAAATAATTGTAAAATAGAAAAAAATATTAATTATACTCTAGTAATGGGGCTTGTAGGACTCGGGATTTCGTTACCCGCACGATCGTGTGGGTCGGTCGTTACTTGAGTCATTGCAGCTATAAAGGTAAGAACTCACCATTAGAATTTCTTTTCTGTTTCAATAAATTTGATAAAAGCCTACATGAAAATGAAATATATATAGTTATATAAATTTAATACCAAATTTTCTTTAGGATCGTCATGGATGAGTCCTTATTTTTCTTTCTCTCTCTCTTTTTTGCAATTAATTTTCTTTTTCATACATTTGTAGAGGAGTAGGACACATTTTTATCCTCTCCACAGATATCTGCTTTCATATCTCCCTCCTCCTCCAAAAAAATAGGGGTTTTCAAGTGAGAGTTAGTATATGTGGTTTAAATATATATATATATATATATATATACATTTTACTATTTTTCATGGAATACTGTGCTAACTTTTAAAAACATTTTCAGGTGTCTAAAAAGGAGAAGAATACTCACAGAAGAAGAAATTTTGAAATTAATGAAAGAATCAGATTGATCTTGAATCAGAACATAGTGATCTCTCGGATCATAACAATGCTTCGAACAAAACATATAAATCGCGTATACTGGAAGTAGAATGAGTTCAGATGAGAGCAATGAAGAAAAATAAGGGAATATTTGAAATGGAAAGACAATTTTGGTTCATTCTTTACCATAAAAGTCTCTTGAACACATTCATTACATTGATTTAGCAATTTCAAATTCTTGGTTTCTGTGCAAACAAGATGCAATATCTAATAAAAGTCCTCTAAAAATCAAGAAGGATCGCTTAAAATTTAAGTTATAGATAGTTAAAGCGTTATCAGCCTCACCACCTACAAAAAAAAAGTATTTTAACTGATTATGAAAATAACAGAGTGTTGTAATTCCACTTGCAAAAAGGTAGAAGCGTTATAATCTACCTGCTATACATGTCATGGCTTTTATCCTAGCCAATCCATGGTAAAGGATTCACATATGTAGCCATTTTCAATGTGTTGATGACATTTCAAGGCCTCGCACAAGTGCAAATTTGAAAACTACGAAAGCAGTTCGAAAACATGTTGTGAAAAATGCAATGGTTATTTATACTGGTCAAAAACAAAACAAAAGATTTTTACAATAAATAAATAATGAATTATTAAAAGAGAGTTAATTACACATCAATAATTTCCTCATTTGTAACAATTTTAATTGAATTAAGATTATTCCTTTTATCAACTGAGGGCTAAAAATGTATTACTCGTAATATTTCATAGGTGACCTGTTTCACAGATAACGCCCAACCCGCACGATCGTGCGGGTACCGTCTACATTTCGGGGGGAGGGGGGATTTTTTATCATTTTTCCCAGTATCATTGGGTTCAATATAGTATTAATAACCACACACAGAAGAACTTAATATTTAAAGATAAAAATAATTCGGGTCTTAAAGGGATAATGAAGCCTGTATAAAGTTGTTAAAAGGGGTGATATATAACAAATAAAAAGGGTGACACTCAAAATGCTTCCCTAAGCTTGGATAAAAGAAGCAGAGAGAGTGCCTCCACCCCTCATAGTCTGGGTTTTGCAATCCCATGTTATACACTGGTGTTCAAAACTTAAGCAACAATGTAAAAATTTAGCAGATAGCCATGAAATTGCAGAAAAGGAGGTCTGGAGATCAGTAGAGGGAACACGTAAGTCAGTAGAAACGTCATGCGTATGCAAATATCAGGAACAAAACGTCAGAAGCGACGTGAGCGTACGCAAAACGCGTGACGTCGGCGCGCGCTGCTCAACAGTAGAATGAAATGAAGGACGGAGACGCAATTCACCATATTCTCTGCAAGTGCCAGTGAGTCAGTTCGTTAAATATGGCTAGAAGATATCACCTGGACGACTTCACACGTGGAAGAATGATCGGAAAGCTGGAGGAGGGGCGTACTGTCACCAGTGTAGCTGCAGAGTTCGGAATCGACAAAAGTGTCGTTTCGCGCGCTTGGAAAGCATTCCAAACCACAGGTACAGCTGTTAGAAAGGTTGGTGTGGCCGCCCTAGGACGACAACTGCAGGGGATGACAGATATATCATCCTGCAGGCGAAAAAAGATCGACAGAAGTCAGCAAGCACCATTGTTCAGAAACTCTGTACAGCAACAGGTCGACAAGTGTAGCGGTTTACTGTGGCCAGACGCCTTCACAAAGGGGGCCTGTTCGCCCCCCGTCCTGAACGCTGCCTCCCGTTGAAAGATGGCCACTGAAGCTACCGTTTACAGTGGGCCAGAGAGCACAAAAACTGGACAACTGATCAATGGAGTCGTGTCCTCTTTACGGATAAGAGTCGGTTCAGTACCAGAGGCGATTCTCAACGCGTTTTGATTTGGAGAGAGATCGGGACCCGATTTTATCCCAGTAACATCAAGGAAAGACATCATTACGGTGGTCCTGGAGTTCTTGTCTGCTGGTATTATGCTGAACGGCGGAACTGAGCTTCACATTTTCGACAGAGGGTCTGTAACCGGGGATCGCTATTGTGAGGAGGTACTTCTTCCCCATGTGCATCTTTTCCGAGGTGCCATTGGCCCAGACTTCATTTTTATGAATGACAATGCACGGCCACTTTGCACTCTTGCTGTTGAGGAGCTGCTGGAAAGTGAAGATATCACTCGAATGGATTGGCCAGCGTGCTCCCCAGATTTAAATCCCATCGAACATGTGTGGGATGCTTTGAGGAGACGTATTGCCACACGCTTACATCATCCGGAGAACAACCAACAACTCAAGCAGATGTTGATTGAGGAATGGGCACTCCTACCTCAAGAAATGTTGCACCAGCTGGTTCTGAGTATGCGGAGACGGTGCAAAGCAACCATTGTAGTAAGGGGAGGGCATATACCATATTAAAGAACATCTGCTTGTTGTTTTTCCTGTTGGATAGACAATCATGAGTCACGATACTATGCATTCAATAAAGCTTGTTTTTGTTTGATTCCATACCGTATGCGTTTTATTCCTTTTTCACCGCCGATGCTTTCATCATCCTTTACGTACATAATACTTTCCCTCATTTCAGAATTTCATGTCTCTTAGATGATTTTTCGTGAAGTTATGGCAATAAACCCACCTGTTGTTTAAGTTTTGCATACCAGTGTATTTTCAATCCCAGGATTTCGGGATTATATTATGCAAACCTCGGGATTAGGATTGGACTATTTATTAAAAATACTTAAACATTAACACAGTTGAAATTGCAAAATAAAACTGAAAATATAGTTATAAGTTGGTTTAAAATTAATTTTATTAAAACAAATAAAAAATACCTTAATTCATCATAAAAAACAAGTAAAAAATATCTTAATTCATCATAAAAACAAATGAAAATAATACATAATGAAATTAAAAAGACATTTCTTCATTTCTTGTGTTTTTGTAAATAAGCTTTTACAAAACACAGCTCGTCCAGCGTTTCATCGTTTAAACGGCTCTTATTTTTGTTATAAATTGTTGTGCCGAAGAAAATACTCGTTCGAACTCTATACTAGTAGGTGTTACCGTCATTAAATAGGAGTATATTCTTTTCAGGTAATCACCATGCCTCCCTCTATTTTCAAACAGATGTTTCTTTTTGAGTTTTTGATGATGGTGTCCCAAATCTCTCTAATAGACTGCATTGATGCATATACCTTTTTGATAACTTTATCTAGTTCTTCTGCTACACTTAATTGTTTTTGTGTATAAATCAATGTTTTTCTCAAACTTTCACTATTTGTTACCCAATATTCAATCATAAGTTCCATCGCGCCCCCCTTCTATATAATAACAATGTATTGAATTCAATAACACTATACTTCAACCTCTTAAGTGCCACCGACGTATTTAAACGTCTCGCTCAACCGAAATGATAATTTCCCCGGACGTACATATACGTCTTTCCAAAGTACGATCTTTTCTGTGCACTGTTACCCATAAAATTATTCCGAAGGCTTTGGAATGCAATAAGAGGACTTTGACGCTGTTTGCAAAGTATTTACTTATTTCATAGGATTTGCTTATTTATTCCTTTTCTTCTCTCCCCTCTCCCCAATATATCACATACGTGCCTACTTGGAAAGCGGTGGCATTGGAGAAGGATTTGCGTAACTTTTAACCGGCAGTTTTAAGGGATTAATTATAAACCGTACAAATTATCAAGTTAAGTGTTAATTTTTGTATTTAATTTTTTATATGACTAACACATAGGGTCACTGGTAATTTTGAAAATTGTTCTTCATTTAGTATTGTTAAATTAATTATAAAATACATGGTGCAGTACTGATATATTTATAAGTGTATTATATCAGTGTAAATGTGTTTTTATTTTTCATTATGTCAGAATGTAATTTGTTTGTTTACCTTCTATAAATTAATAGTTTTGAAAATAATATTTTGTTTTCGACTTTTCAATATGCTCGTGCCCCCCTCGTAGAGTTGTCACGCCCCCCCCTAGGGAGGCGAGCCCCACAGTTTGAGAAACGCTGGTATAAATTGATCTAGTTATTGAAGCAGAATGTGAATCAATTTCAAGTGTTGCCTTGTTTGAATATAGAAGATCAGCTGCATTAACTGTTAGTTATGCAATGGGATTTGAAGTATCTCAAGTCTTTCAAGCAGGTCTGCTATTAATTAACGGCATTTAATTGAAGAAGGAACTGTGACAAAATCTATTCTTTAGATATTGCTTATATTATTGTGTAAGTATTGCAGTAAACCACTTAGATCTGCGAGGCGTTCTCCCAAACAAAAAAATGATATTTTTTTTTTTTTTTTTTTTTTTTTTTCTGCACCCTTTACTGCACAAAAAAAATTTACGTACATGTTTCATAATTTTCATGTGAAAAATAAATTAAATATAATCCAGACAAAACCAAATCCCGCGATTTGGGAAGTAAAAAAATCACCTGGATCCCGGGGCTGCAATCCCTACCCCAGTCTAACTCTAAAAGTGCGTATATCTCAAAATTTTTAATAAAAAAAAGCCAGATTGTCTCGTAACCTATAATCAAAAAGAGTGCGTAGAATCCCATAACACTAGGTCCGTCGGTGTGAGTTGGACACTAGAGCCTGCTTACTTTGTTCTCCTTTCCACATTTTTACAGGGAATTCAAAAATTTTTCGTGACTTTTAATCATTTTCCGTGGCGATTACGCAGAACAAGTTTTGTGGATTTAGGTTAATTAGGAGTGATTTTACGACTAAATATACCTGGAATGTTCACTGGTGTCACTTTGACAACAAAATAATATATCGTTATAAAAAGCTGTCGTTCAACAAAATATACACTGCGAAAAACCGGTATTCCGAACTGAGTACAAAATACTCACTTCTGACTACGTCACTCAAAATGGCTCCGAAGCAAGCATACTCAAATTTGGGAAACGCGCAGACTCATTTTTGTCAACAAGCACATACTCATTTTTGAACCTGTTACTGGATCAAATTTGAGAATGTAATGCACTCAATAACGAGTTTATAATGGGTCAAATATGAGTATGTGTGGTATTTTTTCGATACTGTTGTATCTAATACGAATTTTTAACATATATCAAATCAAATTTAAAGGGATCTAAATATGTGATATCTAGGTTGTAAATTTCATTTTTTCCTTCCTTTATATTATTTAATTTACATTTCATGAAGTTTTCACCAATTAACTTCGAAAATCTAAATTCTTTTTGTATTTGTTGTGTTATAAAAAGGTATTTGCGTATCATCGCAAAAGTGCCAACGTTCAAGATAATTCACCATGTCTCGTACGCGCTGAATTAGCAACCATGTACTTCATTTTATATAATATCGCCAATATTTTTGCGGTGATACGCAAGTTCCAATAAAAATATAATTTTTGGTTTTAAAAATGCAACTGCTATATGATCATAAACTGTATTATTTTTGAACTTACACCTCAAATTTAAATCTTTGAAAATAATGCAATAATTGATTTGATGCAATAGTCAAACAAATGTGTAAGCAATTTGGTTCATTAAAAGTTATATTTATATTTCTAGAAGCAATATTTTGTTTCTTTAAAATCCTATACAAACAGAAAATTGAATTTTATTTAAAATCAGCCCAATAAGTATCTTGGAAACATTATTCATTAAGAAGTGTCTTGGAAACATTACGATGAATAACAGACTTTTCATATTGAAAATTTCTAAACATAAAGTAAGAAAGGAATAGGTTCTTTACATATTATGTAACATGAAAAAAAAACTTCTAAAACTTAGAAACTCGACTAAAATAAGCCTCATTAGGCCCCCAGGTGAGTAAATATTTTTGTAGCAATTGTTTTGTTTAAATTGATACATACACACAACCTCTGCTCTCAACACTCATCAACCAAGCTACTGGGATTCCCTTTTAGTCCATCCAGACGGAAATAAAAATGCATTGTAATTTTTGTTACAAATCACTTTTATATTAACTGATTTTATATCTATCACCAAAGAAAACAAATATTGTAGTTTTTAAGTTAATGTTTTTCTAAATCAAAAATTAAAACATTTAAAAAGTTTAGTCCTTAGAAAAATGTAAAAGCAACTAAAACAGTAGATTTTTACATTTACAAAACATTTAAAATGTACAAATTTTTAACCAACTGGAAAAAGTTTTTAGAGAAGTTTTCAGTGCCCATTTAGAAGAAAAAAATAACATCTAAGGACCAGTCAAACCATACTCTAGCTATTTTACTAGTGCACAGAATTTTTTTAATGATTTACTGTAAACAAGAAAAATAAAACAAACCAAATAATTTTTTTTTGAAATATTAATTCTGGAAATTGTACACATACACATCAGACATTAAAAAAATAACAACAAGGATATAAGTTGGATTTTTGAAACAACGTGCCTTCATCGATAAGAGTTATATTTTATTGAATTTTTTTATGATCACTACCTATAAATATAACCCATATTATAGTCAACTTCATTCTTATTTGTATAGCATTGCTTAGGTTATGTTTTAATCTAATATACATCAATTATCATTTTAAATATAAAAAGTTCTAATGTGTAAAGGTACATAATTAAACAGATTTTTTACTTTTATCAAATCAACAGCATGTCTTAGGAGTTACTAAATGTGAGTTAAAATGCCTTTCAAACAATGTTTGTTTCAAGTATATTACTTATTAGGATACACGAGTCACATCTAAGTTATGTACTGAAGTATTTATAGATGGCTGGTTCTGAGAGGAATCTTAAAAGTATCCTCATTAGAGTAAAATCTCTGCAAATGTTCTTCATAATTATATAGCTTTTAAACGACTATCAATAAAATTTAGCATAACATATTTAGTGTTATGCTATCCCGTATGACTGTTTTGATATGACGACAAAGACTATAATGGGAATCAAATGGTCTCTGGCAGAAAGTGTAAAATGTATGAAATTTGTAAATTATTTTTTATCCATAAAATATAAAAAAAAAGAAAAATCAGAACTATGTGAAAAATTTTAAATAAATTATGAATTGAAATATTAAAAATGAAGATTTAGCTTACAGGTAGAAATGAAATTAATGCAAATTAAAAATAAAGCATTCATAGTTTAGAAACAAGGTAAAAGGTTTTAAGAAATACAATTTTTTAACTAGTAAACATGAAGGCATGCTTGCTGGGGGAGGGGTTAACGTAGCACTGTTCACTCACTGCTTTTGGTGATAGGCCTCGTAATCTTGAACCATGGTAAAGTGATGAGGACGACACCTGTGCTGGCACCCCTCCTCTCCTAACAACCACACCGGCAGGAGGACGTTTGAGATCTTGACAAATGTAATGTGTATCACTCCCCCTACACGGCAGTGCGGGTCTTCAGCAGCACTAGGTTCGAACTCATGATACACCAGTCATGAGTCTGTTACCTTGACCACTAAGCTACCATGTCACATTTATAAAAACTACTGTTCAAAAAATATCACACGCTGGAACAATATATACATATAGGGAGCTAATTTGTTATCAGTACACACCGTGCAAAACGTCTTTTAGATGCGGTTTTGAAATCACTGCAAATAAGATTTTGGAATCCAAGAAAGTGGTCTCGCACTAAGACTTCAACATGCAAGTGATTGAAAAGAATAACTTATTCCTGACAAAAGAGGAATTACATTAATTTTAAAAAAAGCAAAAATGTAAGCACTATTATTGTAGAAAACCAGTTATAGAAAAATATGAGTACCAGGATTGAAAGAAATAAAACGCAAGGTATTTAGAAAAGCTGGGAAAAGAAGCAGAAGAAAAATGGAAAAATAATAACTGTTAAAAACTAAAAAAATTTCAAACCAAGAAAAAGAAATCACTATCACGATGCAAAAAGATTAGCGGTGAAATGTTATAAATCCGCGTGATTCTCTCTTTAAATGTTTTTTGTATATTCATGGGATTTTTGAATGTATTGAAAATAGTTAAGATTAATTTTCAATATATCCAAAAATTCTATGTTTCGTCTGCGAATTTTATTGACCATGGGACATTTAAAAATGCATCAATTAAAAATAAAGTTGAAATAAAATTACAATTTGCTGCCGGTGAAAAGAGAATTATTTCCGATAGATTTACTATCGTGGGGCCATGCAAATTTACACTGTAAACATCTGCAATAAAATATACAGATGTCAAATTATTTAACCTGTCAGTAAACTATTTTCATTTTGCTGCCATGCTTATCACATTTCATAATGGCTAATATAAGCAAAATATCAATCAAGAATAAGAATTTAAAAAAAAAAATTATTAGAAAATAAAGTGCAAATTTAGTAATTCTTTTTGTCCATAAAAATTGAAAGTGGAGCCCTAATATTCTTTTATTAACAGATTTAGTAAACACCAATAATATTTGAAACATCTATTTATGAATAACTGACAGAAGACGAAAACTGCAATCTAGACAACAGGAAGCATGGAAATGCTTCTTCGTGGAAAAAATCTACTTAAAAATGTCTGAAATCAATAATGATACTGTCATAAATATAAATTATTAAGAAATTCATTTTAATATACCATAATAATAATATCAAATAATATACATAATAAATGATAATAAAATAAAATTACAAAAGAGGATAAAATTTTAAAAAAATATAATAGAAAAAATAATGGATGACAACCACATAACCAAATTTAAAGGTATTGGTAATCATATTGTGTGTGTGTAATGTTATGGCCCAACTTGACAATTGTCAACAACAACACTTGGTTACGTAGTGTACCGATATCAAATTAGAACATTAATTTCAATACTAAAAACTACAAGCTCTCCTTTCCCCTCCACCCTGAAATCAAGAATCTGATATATATCTCATTCATTTTCATCCAAATAAACAAAACACTATGGTCACATTAAAGGTTGTGACATCTCTCGCGTTCTTCTTCTAACATAACTCCTAAGTTCTTTGACGGCCACGATTAATGGCAAAACTTTTCCAACCCAATACCAAGAAGAGAAACAGATCGAGTATGCAAAAATTATATTTTAAAAGGTTTAAAAGGTTTGGTGGGAAAAAAAGGGAAAAACCCCTAGAGATAACTTAGTGTGGAATCGTTCAAACAAGTTTAGACGCCCCAAACCGGGAAGAAGGATACGCTCATCGAAATTTTGAATTTAAAAAGGAAAAAAACCCTGATTTTAAAACCCCAAAATTACTATTAACAAAATAGGAGTTTTTTTAACCTAGGAAGGAAGGTGACCCCTAAAAAAGGTAATTTTTTTGAAAGGGGAAGTTAGATTAGACATTTAAATTAAATAAAAAATTTAAGATAAAGTGATCTAGGGGGTGCGATTTTGACTTGAATATAAGGTTTAATTTTTGGGTTTTAAAACCCTCACTTTAAAAGTTGTTATTTAAAATTTAAAAGTAATTTAAGTTATTTTTTAAAAAAAGTTGTTTTAAAGGTTACTTTGCCCTCATCATTTCGATAACCCCACCCCTTAGCTTACGGAATCACCCCCAAAAAGTTATCGCAGGATGGTTTATGCCAATCCCCCGAACTTTTTTTTAATTCTGGGTTTAAAGGTAATGCGGGTTGGATGTAATGTTTTCCCAAAAAGTATTTTTCGGGGTCAGAGAACATTACAAGTTCCTCGAAACAATGGGATCCTACAGTTACTTGAAACCCCAAAATTCTGTCAGGGCCCTTCCAAAAAAGTCACCCCGGGGAAGGACTCAAGATTTTTTCCTTTTCCCGGGTTTGGTGTTATGCAAAATACAGCCACGGGTTTCGCGCGCCGGGCTAAATTTAAAGGAAGGTTTCCCCCCGGGTAAAAAATAAAAAAAACTTTGGGAAGCAAGTTTTTTGCTTCACAGCAAAAAAATGGGAACCCACTGACTTCGTGTACGATTTTATTAAAAATAGAAAACATTTAGAACTAGGGGCCTTTTTGGGCAGAATTGGGGGGACCCCTTTTTATTTCCCCGACTCAACCACGGGACCCAGGACTATGTAAGGCGCAATCCGCAGAACACGGTACAACTTTGGAAGTCTTAGCTAAATTAAAGGGGAAAATATTCTTGAAAATTTAAAAAAGGGGGGTTTCCCAAGAATAATGATAATGTAGAAAAAAACGAGGTCAAAACCCCATGGGGGATCCCTTTAATTTGATGCAAATTTGGTAGAAACTGGAGAAATTTTGGGGTTTTTTTTGGACGTGGGCCAAAAAGGGTAGAAATGATTTTATGAAATAGTAGTCAAAGTAATAGGGGTTCGAGGGAATAGATTTCAGAAAAGAAATCAGGGGGATTCAAAACAAGGGGGTTCCCAAATTTCCCGGAAAATTGGGCGGAAAATTGAAAATTTTTAATAGAGGGGACCGTAGAAAAAAGGGGTTTTCGGTTTTAAAATTTTCGTCAAAGGCGATGGGGTTTTAAAGGGGACGTTTGGGAATATTGAAAAATTTAAAGATCAACCTAAAAAAGTATCGACAAAGAAACGCCAATTAAGCTTTCTCCGATATTTTATATCACCCGTAGAATTTCCCCCAATTTTCCCTTTTTTTATTAAAAACACTTTTTTTAAAAAGGCCTTTTTGGGCAGGGAGCGAAAAAATAATTTATATCGGAAGAAGTATAAAAGGAAAATATTTTTTATAAGCAAATTAAAAACCCAGGGCCCAAAAATCGGCACGGGGTTTTAAAAGGCCAAAACATGGGGAATTTTAGAATTGAATATTCTAAAACCTTTTGGAAAAATTTGGGCCAATTTCCCATGTTTTTGACGGATTTGGAATACCCAGGGTTTTAGGTATTGATTTTAAAAATTGGAAAAAAGATTATTTTAGATTTTAAATTGAAAATCTTTAAAATTAAGATTCTACTGGTTGAAAGATAATAAGGTAGAAAAAGGGGAATTTGCGAGTTAATGGGGTCAGAAATGAAGTTAAATTTTGGCAAATTTTTATAAAAAATCAGGGTGGAAAGTATAGTAGGAAAAAAAAGTTAATTTGGTAAAAATCAGGGATTTAGTACTTACTTAAATTTTTAAAAAAATTAATAAAAAGGAACAAAAAAGGGACCCAGAAATTGGGCCCTTATCTATAAAATATTTAAAAACCCCGGGAAATAACTCGGTTAATGCAACGATATGAGTTGGTCCCACGATTTCCGTTTTAAGGCTTTTATTTTATGCGAAACACGAAAAGCCGTTAGGTGAAATGCGTGTATACATTCCAAAAAATCATTAAGGAAGGGGAAAAAAAGGGAGAAAATTTTCCGCAATTTTAATAAGGACTTTTTGGGAAAGATTTAAAACGTATCACAAAAATTCGGGACGTTTTTTTATTTCCTGTACATGAAAAAATTCATTGATCAATATTTTCTTACTGCCCATATGTCCCCAAGAATTAACTAAAAAGCTTCCCAAAGCTGGTCAATTAAAAACCCAATTATACCCCAAAATCCAAATGAGATGGACGTTAGATTTGTTGGGCCCGTATTATATCTAGAAGGGGGCGTAACCTATATTTTAAATTTAATTTGATTTTCAGAAAAGGGGGAAATTATCCCCCCCAAAAAAGCCCCCCGTCTCTTATAATAGCGGATTTTTTTTTTGATAACTTTTATATATGCTTTTTTGGGGCCCCAATAAAAAAATAAGGATAATGGCCCCAAATTTATACCCAAATTTTGAGCACTTAAGGAAAGATTGGGCATAAGGCATGTGAAGATTTTTTTGCATATAGACCACAAGCAAATCGGACTAAAAAGAGTTAATCGAGATATAGTACAAATGATTGCAAATTATGTTAATGATAAACCCGATACTTGGGATCAATTTTACGTGAGTTTGCTTACGCTATTCGTAAGGCGGTGAATGAAACAACGGGAAAAACAATTTTGAATTATTTTTTTAAGAAAAATTTAATTTTTCCCCTTTTTAAAAATTAGTTATGATTTCGGATGGTTGGGAAATTTAAAGTAACAAATATAGAAAAATTATTCAGGGGAAACTAGACTAAATACGAAAACTAAACAGGAAAAAGGGGGGGATATTATAATAGACGAAGAAGAGAAAATAAAAAATTAATTTAAAAGGTTGGGGCTTATTAGAAACACACCCTTTAAAATTCAGCCCGCTAATAAAGTCTGGGGCTAAATTTAAACAAAAAAATTTGGGAAAGGGCCTTATGAGATTAGGGGAAATAAGAAATAACAAAAAATATTTTTAAATAAATTTAGGAAAAAAATTAACGGTTAACTTGGTCAAAAAAATATATTCATAGGAAATGTGAGAGGGCGAGTTAGGGGCAGGCCCCAGATAGGATGGGTCCCCGTCAGGAAACTAAAGCCGGAAAAGTTTAAAATCAAGGGGTTAAAATGAGTCACACTATGGGAAGAAAAAATCTTTCGGTGAAACGGGAAGTTAGGGGGGAAAAAAAGAAATCGCCAATCAAAAAAATATAAAAAAACCCGATGGGGCCGATAAAAAACAGATCCCGGTCAGGTCCTTCCCAGTTCATTTAAGAACGACAGGAAAAATAAAAAAAGGGAAAATTTTGATAAGGGAAAAGAAAAGATCATATGGATCAGGGCAAGGGGGGCCAAGAGAGGAAAATGGCACAAAAAAAAAACACAATAATATTAAAAAAGAATTTTCATCCAGTACTTCATTTTTTAATAAGTAGGAAAAAAAACAAGACAGAGACAACTGGAGTTCAAGATGGACCGAGATACATCCTGGTCCCCCTCCAAAAAACGATCAGGAATTTCCGACCGGCCCCAGGAAGCAAAAAGGGAAAAAAGGACAAGGGGCCACAATTCCCCACAGCAGGCAAAATAAGGAATTCCAGTACAGCCGAGGAAAAAAAGAAAAAGAACAGTGGTAGCATCTCATCATTGGACGTCATGGTGGGGGGCTGAAAAAATAAAAAAAAAGGGTTTTTATTGTTTTATTTTATGATCTTTCCAACAAGTGGTCGGAAGAATTATTCCCAAAAAAAGAAATTCTCGGGGGGTGTTTAAAAGTTATGAAGCAAAAGTTGACACTACAATTTAGTGTATATTTATTTTTTTAACTTTTGACTTGTTTAAAATTTTTTTTTTTTTTGGAGAAAAAAAATTAAAATTACATTTGTTTTTTTTCGATGTATGACTTCGTGAGATGCGACAATTCCTTTGGTTATTTGTTTTAATGGTTTATTGAAAAAAGTTTGTAATTGTATAATATGTGTATATATATATGTTTTTTGTATTGTTCCTTATTATGAGGCATCTGGTTCGGGAAACCCCGGGGAGTCAAGGCACTAACAATAATATTAAAGGGCTGCCGGCTCATTGGGAGTTTTTGGGGCCCGAAAGTGGGGGTGGAGATGAAAATTTTTGGTTTTTTAAAATAATTTTATAAAAGCATAAAAAATTTTGAAACTTATTGGATTAAGGAAACACATAAATTGGAAAAAGTAACTCAGAGAGTTTTCATTTCAGAGCGACAGACCCGAAAATGGAAAAAGATGAAAAGGTAACTTCAAACGGGAAAAAAAAGGGCAAAAGCCAGCTCCATATGGAAAAATTGTCGGGGTCAAAGGTTTTTGGGTTCTGCGCACCCAGGAAAAGTTCTAGAAAATTTAAGGTATAGTTACTTTAAGAGTATATATGTAAAAAATGAGAGTGAAAGAATTAAACAGTAATTATTAATGTTCCTAGTTAATGGAATAAAAATTTTTTGTCCGAGTTTAAATTTAAAAAATTTAAATTGAATATTAAATTTAATTCTAGGATGAGTAATGAAAATTAAAGTCAAGATAAATATTGGAAATTATAAAAGGTTTTTAAAAGGATTTAAAATTAAAAATTTTTTAAAAAAACTTTGGGAAAAGGAAAAAGATTCAAAATTTTTTAAAAAACGTAATTTATTAAGGGGGGTTTAGAAACCCAAATAAAAACTTTTTCCCCCTTTGGAGGGGGTTTTGACATCTCCTGCGTTCTTTTCTAACATAACTCCTAAGTTCTTTTTACGGCCCCGATAAATGGAGAAAAAACCCCCCCAATCCCAAAAAAGAAACAAAATGAGTATGCAAATGGGATATACTTTAAAAGGATAGAAAAGGGTTTTGGGGAGATAAAAGGCAAACCTAGAGAATTTAAAACCTTTTGGGGAACGTTCGGAAAAAAGTGTTAGACGTCCTACAGCTCTGGAAGAAGGATACGCTCATCGCAATTGAATTTAATAAGGATTAAGAAAGCCGAAGCTTCTACCTTTTTTTTTAACAAAATAGGAATTTCTTCAACCTAGGAAGGAAGGGGGGCTCTAAAGGTAATATTTTGTATAGGAAGTTAGATTAGACAGTTAATTAAATATAAATTAAGATAAGTGATCTTTGTTTTGCGGGTCTGACTTGAATATAAGGTTTTTAAATTTTTGGCTTTTTCTCCTTTTAAAAAAAGTTGTTATTTTGAATTAAGAATTTTAAATTATTCTTAATTTAAAAATTGTGTTAAAATTACATCATGTCTCATCATTTAGATAATCCCACACCTCTAGCCTTTCGCGAAACACCCCAGACATAGTTTTCGCAAGGTGGCTAATGTCTCAATTTTGTTATAAACCAGGAAAATTTAAAAAGTTAAAATTAAAAAATTTACTTTGAATGGGCTTTTTGCAGGGGGCGGGAAAAATACAGCCCCATATTGGTCCGGGGGGTCCTAGGGGGCCCCCAAAATTTGGAAAAGCCGCCAAGAATCTACCCTTTTTTTAAAATCCCCTTGGAGGCCCAAATGTTTCTCCGTAATGCCCACTGCCTTTTTGCACTAATGTTATAAGATAAATCTGTACTTATACATACTATAACAACAATGTTCCCAAAATAACCCCGCCCTTTTGGGGATATTTAAATTTTTCCTGTGGCGTATGCGCTGAATTGGCAATCATGTGTTTCGTTTCTATAATGGGTTTCTAAAAAGGGTTTTGATAAATTAAGTACTGGATAAATCTAATTTAATCAATTTTAGATCAATTAGTAATAAGACAAAATATCCATTAAATATTAGTGCTAAGTACATTTAATTTTTATACTTAGTCTAATTCCAAAAAGTAAAAATCATTCTTGAAATATATTATGTTCAATTTTACTTATTCTTTACAGTTATTTTTGATTCTTTTGATATTCGAAAATGAGAGTGAAAGGAATCGTAAAATAAGTGTATTGAAAATGTTGAAACTCTTAAATAATTTTTGTATGGGAGCTTTTAAGACATTTTCCATAACTTAATTAATAAGCTAAAAAAGTACTTTAAAATTTTCAAGAAACTACATTCAAGGCACCTTCTACTAACAGTGCTAATTGATAATAACTTAATACCCTGTTTAGTGAATTGGTAAAACCATAATGCATACTGAAACATGTTAATGTTACAATTCATACAAGCACATTTTACTGCAAAACAATAGTTTTATTTATGCAATATAATGGTCAATGGTTGACCACCTTTCAAAGCAGAATTTAAAATGAAAACTTAGTAGATGGCTATGTGTCATGACATAGATAAAGTTTTTCACTTTTGGGTTAAAGTGTAGAATAGAGGGCCCTTTGGATTCGGCGACCGGAATTGATTGCCAAACAACTTAATTTAAAGGCATTACTGATAACTTGATAAATATTTTCTTATTTCTCATTTTTTTTTCTTTATTTGCATTGTAAAATTCCACTGTGATTTCTCTTAACACCTATCTCTAAATTAAGTTGCTTGGCGCTAATTTCGGTTGCTGAAAAATGAACCACCTAGCCCTATTCTATACTGCAACCCAGGGTGAGTTTCTTTAGAATGTTGCTTGCAAATGAATTTAGCTTTGACTTGACAAAATCAAACAATATGACTTATGAATCAAGTAAATTGCTTTTTAAATAATCCACGAAAATAATGTAAACATTTACCATATCGCGAAATTGGCATTCAACCATACAGAGAGTGTAATGGAAAAAATTTTACCAACATATTAAACTTATATTAAAAACAAATCATGTACTTTTAGTTTTACAAACAAGAGAAATTCAGTTAAGTAAAATATAACAACATAGATTCAAGTACTCATTTTAATATGTGTTCCTCCACGTGTAGCGTGGTAGATACGAAATATAGTTCGGAAGATTTAAGAGAATTAAATTTGTTGTTGAGCCCCAATTATGAAAATATGTAGCCGGTATATTAAAAGAGTTTCTGTAATCCTGAATATCTTTTTAAATTTGTCCGAAAGCATTAATTAGCACTTTGGGGGGAGGGGTTGCGTGCATGTAAGGAATCAAATTCAATCAAGGCTTGTGGTCAAATCTGACGCAAACATACTCATTTCAAAATGAGTATGTCTGTAAGTCTTTTTACTCCGTGTAGTTCACTAAGTAGATATCATTAGTAATAAAAATTTCCCAAAGTACTATCGCATTTCTTTTTCGACCTTGAATGCAGTTTTATTGAGTTCACAGTGGAAATGAATGAATTATACTAAAATTCTTGTGTCTAAGTGTTTCGTTACATAGTATTTGCTTATCTTCTCATAAAAAAATTTCATCATAGGATCACTATGACCTCTTGATATTGACGTGGATACACCTGCTCCCTCCATATTCAGTTGAATGTTTAAAAGAGACTCATTAGTGAATCCTCATTTAAAAGGCAAAATATATTCCATCAGGACCTGGACTAGTATTGTGGGCCGGTGACAAAACCCTCTTCAATTCTCATGTGTCAAACTCACAAATGTATGGTAAAAGTTGTCGGAACCTGAAATTTATAGGTGTCCGCTCTAAGCGATTCTTAGTCACATGAAATGCAGATTTATATGAATCTGTGCTGAACACACTAGCAAATGTTTGACCGACTACGGAGCAGGAGACCAGTTAATAGTAGACAATGTTTTTAATATTGGAATGGTAAAGTCCCGATTGAGGCCATTCACTGCTTTTGCCTTTTTCCATAACTGTTGATTTGTAGTGATTGAAGACACGTACTGGATCCAGGATTCTCTGTGACTTCGACGCCGTGTTCTTCGACCTAACGCTTTTGCACGCTATGAGATTTTCAGCAGTAGGGTACTGTAACGTCGTCAGTAGTTAGCAAACAAGAAAATTTGTCACAGCCTCATTTCAAAATTAAAGCAGAATTTATTTGCTTCATATGTTACTAAAAAGTCCAATAAATATGTCAAGCCGGGCGGACAGTCTTTTCCACGGGAGTTCAATCCTTTTTTCCGAAAGGCACTCGCTATTCCCTTTTCTTTTCAGGGCTCCTATTCAGTTTGTCTCCTTCCAGGGCTCTATCTCTCTGTTTCCATCCAGGGCTCCATCTCTCTGTTTCCATCCGGGGCTCCATCTCTCTGTTTCCATCCAGGGCTCCATCTCTCTGTTTCCATCCGGGGCTCCGTCCAAGTTTTTCCTCTCCGTCTTCTCCTCAAAATCAACCCCTTTTAAACACCAGGAGCGGGTCCACAACACGCCCCTCGTCTTCCTCATTGGCAGGCCAAAAAAAAAGGTCTGCCCTCGTCCCCAGGCCACATTCATCTCCCATTTGTGCGGCAAACACAAACACATTCCTCGTCTGTCTGGAATCTAAGGGCGCCATAATTCTCATCCAACTTCTGAAACTCCTATTCATCACACCACCTGGGCCTTATAGCCCTATTCTCTAGGCACCGACTTTCATACAGGCTTCGCCTATACGTCAACCTATTGTCACCGGCACTCTTTAGTTATTGTAAATTCCAGACTCGATGTCTGCATTTGTCCGAGGCCAGACAATACACAATGACCCCATAGCCACGTGCTCTTGTCACTCAACGTCTGTTTGGGGCCATAAAACTTCAGATGAATAGATGGGTGAGGTTCACCCCAATCGAAGACGTCACAGTACCTCTTAAAAATACCCCAAGCTCTCCTTTGTTCCTTTTTTTTGTTGTTGTTGTTTTTTTGTTGTTGTTGTTGTTTTGTGGCAGGAAGAATTCCACCATGGTTTGCACAGCTTCCGAGTAAAAATCAATGTTTTTGGAATTGCCGCATCGGCAGTATATTTCAAAAAACGACATTGTCAACTGCCTTGTCTTGAACCATAGCGCCCGTTGCAACAGCTAGCCAGGGTGAGGTTATCCCAATCTGCGTGATGAAAATTATAAGTAGGAAAGTGAGGGATCACGTTTTCCTTTCAGTTCCTAATTTATAATTTTATTTTATGTTTACGCTCATTTACACTAAAAATAAAATTCTGTAGCAGAGGTCTTCAAACTGGACGGATCCATGAGGTCCCCAAAGCATACCCAGGGGTTTCCCGAGTCACAATAAAAAAAGAGTGTGTGTGCTTATGTCCACAAGATAGAAGTGATAACTTCAAATTTTGTCATGTTATTTCAGGAATTAGTTCGGTGAGAATGAAAAACAAGGCGAAATTAGTATTGTCACACATATAAAATTATTTATTCATATGTCTGTACTCATAAAGTAACATTTTGGCCAAAATATAGAATCATATTTGTGAATTAATTGTATTCTAAGATGGAAACAATAGTTTTATGGTAGCTGAAATAGGTTATAAATACTTTAGATTCAAAATTATTTAAATATCTAAAAAAACTCCATCGAACGTTGTTCCGTATTTTGTCTTGCTTTCATTTGGATAATTTGACATAATTAAATTGAATTTTGATTTAAAAAAATCTACTATAAAGGCTTTGGTTTGTCTACATTAAAATACACTCTTAAAATAATAGGCAATTTGTTCAGAAGAGCTGACCCGGCTTTAGTGTAGGCAACTAAATTTTTGTGAATGAATTCGATTTTTTTTTCTACACTTTGATTTGGTGAAATATAAATAGTAACCTGTAGAATTATTTGTCCATTTTCTGCTGTACATTTCGCTGCACAAACTTCTCCGATACATGACTCATTAATCCCAAATGATTCGGTGATATTTGATGCTACATCCATATTTCTGAAGTAACATGTTATCGTATCTCCCTTATTTTTATTTATACTGATTCGCTTACAAAAATAGATTTTTATTCTTAAATTCACTGCAATATTGCTAATAATAATTATACTATTTACTTAGTTCTATAAAAATTTGTCCCTTTTCTACATTTTAAGTTTAATTTTTTTAGATTAGAATTTCTCTCTCTCTCTCTAAACCTATTTTTTAAAAATATTACATGTTTCATTTTCGTGCTTCTACTAGGATTAGAAAGAATCCCGCTATTCATTTTCGAAGAAAGAGGTGGTGGGGAGGTAGGAAGGTCTACTTAAATCGAAGCTGGATCTTCACTTTCACGGCGTATTGATGTGGGGGGACAAACTACCGCGTTTGCCGCCCATCTGGTATAGTGATTAGTGAAGCTGACTGCGGTGCCGTAGGGGCTGGGTCCGAGTCCTGGGTGAGGCATGAATGTTTGTGTTGTAATCCTTCTCTACTTTATGAATTGTGCTTCACGCTTACTTTTATTAAGCCCCTGAAAGAACTTTGTGGTGCATGAGGTTATAAGTGCTCTCAATAATAATAAAAAAAAGAACTACCGAGTTTCATGTCGTTTTGGAGTGGCGCGGGTCTCTCCCAAAATGTACCTTCTTTGGTCACTATTTCTTTCTAGGGGTGTGAATCTTGACGACCTTGTCCGTGCACGTTTTCCGACTAAAGAAGCCGAACCTGATGCATCATTCAAGTTCACTCTCCAGCAAAACATGCCTAAAGAAATAACTTCAAAAAATCGAGAAGAAATAAATATATATGCAAAATGGATTCACGTTCTGTATGAAATTTGTATAGTTACAAGTTTATAAAGCTCATCCTCTTCATCAAAACTGAAAATTTTATTTAAATATAACAACTTTATTTTGCAACACTTTTTAAACTTTTATTATAATATAATAAAAGAATATTAAAACCCCTTTTATCTTTATCTATTCTAGATTGTGAATACTGTATTGTTTACTATCACGGGGCTCCACGAGATAATTTTATGCTCGTTAATTAGCACAATGTCTTGGAAAACTAAATAGTTTTCTTATGGAAAATGCACATTTTTACATTTGTGGAAAACAACATCTATAATGAAGGAATGGGAACAACATATCAACAGAGTCCATGTTAAAATTTAAGGAAGAACAGCTTCTAAATTTTAGGTTGCAAATTCTCTCTCTCTCATGCAAAATACACGGGATTTCTCACACATCTACAAACATTGTAACGCCATTGATTTTAAACGAAATACATTACCCTACGTAATTGCTACAAAAACAAAGTATAAAAACAAATTAAACTCGGAATATGTAATACGATTGCATTTAATTCCAATAGACCTAGACTTCGACAGTTCGGGTGAAAAAAAAAGCACATATCTCAGTTACTAAATAAATTGCATGGTGGCACTTGAATATCAGTTTAATATTATTAATGAGCAAGTATTAAAAGAATAAGATTAGAAGTTTTAATAATAAACACAATACTCTTTTTAAATACTTTTACATAAAATGCCTATAACACGTGTTAATCTACTTTAAATATTATTTTGAAGTATATCGTCGGCCTAATTATCAGACTGCGTAACTCCACTGGTGTTACTGATTTGATATAGGAGTGCAACGCGCCAAGCGCTTTTTGGCGCCATTCCTTAATCCTTTTGTTTTGTCTACGCCATGCCTCAGTGCGCGCACAACAACTTTTGCTGAGCAGAAATCCCACGGGAAAAAAACCAAAACAAAAAACTAACACTTATATACGTTATCCCCATGGCAACCACATTATCGCACGATAAAAATATCAAAGTAAACCATATTATAATATTATCGCCTATCTTGGCGAACATAAACAACAAACTGGCGCCTAGCCCTACTGTATCAAATTAGCATCCCAAATGGAGTTACGCAGTCTGATAATTAGACCGACGATATTCTTTGAAGTATGAGTATGGAATTGGGTTCCACGAAAACACTTTCTAGCTCTAGAGCAGGGGTCTCCAAACTTTGAAGCCTTCGGGCCGTAATGATTTTTTCTTTATGTTCCAAGGGCCAAAACAGTTTTAATTGTTCTGCCCTTAACTATATTTCTAGACTAGAATAGTCGCAAAGGGCCGGGCCTAAGCAAACTTTTCGCTTTTGCATTTCAATTACTATTTGTATTGTGACACTTAACGACATTTAGTGGCGAGTAGTGGTACTTTTGTACTATCTATTTAGCTACCCAACAGGTGGCATTAGTTATAATTAAATATTTGGAATTACCGCTTTGGGGTTCGAGAAAGTTCTGGTTCTGGCTAGTGTATTCCGATCACTTCGAGATGGCAGTAATTGCATATAAAAAGGCTAGCGGCGCAACCGCGGGTCAGTCTGCGTAGGAAAGGCAAAGGAAGCGAAACTGTCTATTGTGAAATAAAGTAACACCCGTGCATAAAAGTATTTTGGGGTTTGACTTAGTTTTTATGTGTGATTTGTTGAGTATGGAAAGAAGCGAAAAATCGACAGTGAATGCAGAACGTTCAAAGATAAATGAAACTTTCAGTATTTTGTGATTGAGTCCCGTAATAAGGCGCTATGTTTAATTTGTAATTGAAACCAAGCTGTTCTCAAAGAATATAACATTAAACGACACTATGAATCGAAGCATCTTCAAAATTACTCAAGTATGCAGGAAGTTTGCGGACGGAACAAATTGAAGCTTTGAAGCGCGGACTCAAATCGCAGCAATCTTTGTTTTACCAAAGCGAATACTAAACAAGAGTCTGCAACTCGCGCCAGCTTTCGTGTGGCTCTTGAAATCGCAAAAAGTGGCAAACCATTCACCAATGGAGGAAAAAATG